>JAIPMN010002975.1:0-25944 GCA_020650975.1 Apostichopus californicus | reverse complement strand
CATGATCCCACTACAAGCTTGGTGAGGACTACCTCGATATCTTAAACACAATGCATTGGTGTACCTTAATCCCATGATCCCACTGCAAACTTGGTGAGGACTACTTCTACCTTACACACACACTGCATTGGTGTACCTTAATCCCATGATGATCCCACTACAAGCTTGGTGAGGACTACTTCTATATCTTACACACACACTGCATTGGTGTACCTTAATCCCATGATCCAACTACAAGCTTGGTGAGGACTACTTCTAGATCTTACACACACACTGCATTGGTGTACCTTAATCCCATGATCCCATTACAAGCTTGGTGAGGACTACTGCTATATCTTAAACACAACGTATTGCTGTACCTTAATCCCATGATCCCACTACAAGCTTGGTGAGGACTACCTCGATATCTTAAACACAATGCATTGGTGTACCTTAATCCCATGATCCCACTGCAAACTTGGTGAGGACTACTTCTAGATCTTACACTGCATTGCTGTACCTTAATCCCATGATCATCCCACTACAAGCTTGGTGAGGACTACTTCTAGATCTAACACACACACTGCATTGGTGTACCTTAATCCCATGATCCAACTACAAGCTTGGTGAGGACTACTTCTAGATCTTACACACACAATGCATTGCTGTACCTTAATCCCATGATCCAACTACAAGCTTGGTGAGGACTACTTCTATATCTTAAACACAATGCATTGCTGTACCTTAATACCATTTGTGTTATGCCTACCAGTTTTACAGGACAGAGCTGAAACTTACCTCTATTTTTCTCATTGGTGTTTTAGCATGTAATCCAATTCAACCGTACAATAAATGGCAAACACCTGCCACTGTAATATTCCAAAAATAAACTTTCCAAGATTGCAAGAATGATTGAAAGTAAATGATTTCCTACTTGGAAGACATATTAAAATATAACTCCATTTTCTCTGCTGAGTATATATCCAGCTCTTTACCAAAGCCAGAAAAATTAAATTTGCCAAATGCTCTGTTGTGGTCTATATTCCTATTGGTATGTTCTCCATATGAAATTACAGAGCAAAACAGGTAAAACTAGCATTACTCATCCAAACATAATTGGCATCACAGGAATAAATATTTTGAACATATTAACATCACAACATGTTTATGTAACATCCCATACATCTATAACAAACATAGCTTCAGTTCTTTTTATTGGGCTCTAACAATGCCCGTAAGTTTGCCCACAATTATTTAACATCTATTAATAACAACTGGTAATGAGCAAGCCTACAGTTAAATTATGCAAATACTCCAAAGCAAAGAGAATAACTGAATAAGGCCAAAGAAATAGTATCACCTGGTGTTTCTTTATAACTTCCAGAGAATAGAATCAAACACTACATGCTCCTTTACCGCGAATGCTAACTCCACGAAGAAGTGATGTACGTCTGCACACGGGCAAAGCTGCAGTTAAAATGATTCCAGTACCCCAGTACTCACACTGTAACATACGTAGACTGCACACAGCACTATATACTGGCTAATTGCAGGCAGGCTGCTGAGCACACACTCACACACAGACATGGTGGCCGCAGTTTGCTGCTGTGTTGATCTGTTCTCATTTCAAACTATTGTGAGGAGTTGTTCACTTCACACTCCCACATTGTTTGCTAAGGTGTATAACCCATAACAGTATGGCACCCAAACAAAGGATAACTTTATGATAGCACAGCTGTATATGACAGCAGCAGGCTGTAGATAAAGGTTATACTCATTAAATGTGACCTGGTAAGGGTGGTGGGGAGGGGAAGGGAAGGGTTACCTTGTAAGGGGTATGGAGGAGGCAAGGAAGTTAGTCCTCCCTGATTAACCAACTCGGATAGTTCACTTCATTCAAATGACAGACATGAGTCGTATGCTGAGGACACTATGTCATAACCAGCAGAGCCATCAGCATAATGGCCTGGTAAGATAGTCATTCCATGGATGGAGACATGAGTCGTATGTTGAGGACACTATGTCAGGACCAGCAGAGCCATCAGCATAGTGGCCTGATAACATACTCATTCCATGGATGTAGACATGAGTCGTATGTTGAGGACACTATGTCATGACCAGCAGAGCCTTTTACCCTTTTTTTGAATAGAAAAGTAAAATGTCAATTCGGTGGTAATAATATGAGTTATGGTAGTTGCATGTCAACATTACATAGTAATCCAAGTGATTCTGCTCGTTAGTATTTCGGGCTATGTTTCTAACAGAGCTATAATATAACAAGAGTTCTCTGCATATATATGGACAGTGAAAGTAAGTTTCTCAGATTTTTTGGGTATTTTGCAGTCTTTAAGGTGACAGTTTTATATTTAATTTTGCAACAAATTGGATTGTTGTGACTTCAAGATTAAATGTTTGCGACACATTTTGTCTTGTTGTGCAAGCTGACTGCATATAATAAAAACATACTGTATTTTATCAGCAGAATAGGTGACATAATGTAGTCAAAAAGAGAAAAAAAAGGAAAAAAGTTGCACTTGTCAACAAAGGTAAAATATGTCACTCCATTTCCGAGTTACTTATTCAGAGTACCACAATAAAACATTCAAGCTATAAACATTAATGACATCTTCAACCACAAAATCACACATGAGAGTACATGACTGAGGAATGAGGGGAGTATTCCAGATTCCTACTTGTATACTACCAGTTAATGACCAAGCCGGGACTACCCCAGGAAGGGATATGTTTAGAAGGTGATTAAGGGCATCCATACAGATGACTCAACAAACACAGGAGAGTGTGCAGTAATGGTGAAGAGACAGGTAGGGTGGCATGAAGATAAATACTTGAGTAAACTCTGTTCGATATGAACAAAGTGTCTGGGCGATACAATGTTTAATTTGAATGAAATCTTGACAGGTTCACTGCAATTACAGTCCAATTATTGAGAAAACCAAGAAGACTTCACAGTCCGATCAACTACAATGTTTAACTGATTTTTTGGTGTCATTGATGCAAATTAGCCACAAAAGATAAAGACTTTGATGCACATGAATAATGTGACCATCATTCATTTGTATTCCATTTAAGAGTTGCAGATAATACTCAAGTTTTGAAATATTTTAAATCATATCCTATTCTTTACCAAGTTTTCAACAAAGCATTGATCCTTTTTAATTATTCATGCTAACATATTGTACAATCTTACTATTCTATAGTAATTACTACCTACATACTGGTCTTTGGCTGATGTTACTGATTATGCATATCTGCTGATAGGCTAGGCATATATTGCCTAATAAGAGAACGCTCTCTAGGCCTACCAGGCATTTGCCAGTACCTGCTGACATTTCATTATTAGCGATTGTGCGATTCTGCCAAAATTATGTCACTTTTTGCCACTGTGTTTGATTGACTACCATTTCTCCTTTTTTCATTCGATTCGGCTTAAATTTCGTGAGTGGTTTTGTGTGAGATAAGTTTTCATACTTGCGATCATATTTTATAAATCTGAAGGTCATATGAGGTCACTTTCTGAAACATAAAATATGCTACTCCTCCCCTAGATAGAGCATTTAGCCAAATCTGCTGAAATGTTGTGGATATAATGTTTGAATGGTGTTGAACCGATTAGTAGTTCAGGAAAAATAGTTTGTTGTATGTGAGGGCCCTAAACAGGGCCTTCTATAAAGTCTTCAGTTATGATGGAATGTAGGCCACAGATCATATGCAATGATCATGAAATTTGTTTTAACGTTTTAGTATTCATGATCAGTAAAATGTCTTTTCATCTTAAGTTTTCCATTATTTTGGGAATAATTTCACCCATGGGAGACTTGACCGAGTCAAATATAAATTTACTTGTTATTCCGGCTTCTAATCTAGTTCAAAGTCATTCTCTGTTAAAAGGACTACTTTTTTGTCAGATTTGCAACTTGAACTTGTCCACAGTTTGTGTGTGGAATACGACCTGTGAGAATGACCTATATCGTTGGAGCCGATTCCAATGTCTGCTCGTTAACGTCTCTCTGTGGTACGTATATTGTACACAAGTTGCAGGTCGTTCTATTATTGTATGGGTGCAACTTTTGTGAGCTAATTTGGGTCAGCACAAGTCAAACGTGATATCCACAACATTGTAGCAGAGAGTTAGCAAAGGAATATTTTTTGCACATTTTTGATTATTGCAAGAATAGAAACTACAAAGTGCATATATTGTCAGTTCTTTGTTTTTGCAATGGGGCATAGTTGTATTGTTTCATACTAAATTGTGAAACAGTACATGGTATGGAGATAATAGAGTATTTGTTTCATACTAACATGTGAAACAGTACATGGTATGGAGATAAAAGAGTATTTGTTTCATACTAACATGTGAAACAGTACATGGCATGGAGATAATATAGTATTTGTTTCATACTAACATGTGAAACAGTACATGGCATGGAGATAGAGTATTTGTAACATATATTTGTTCAACATAGCAAAAGCAACACCTTTGATGCATAAATGTTTTGCATAAGAACATCAAAACCCTGCTATCTCCTTAAACAGCAGAAATTCTTCTTCATAACTATAACTACACTAAAGTGTTGTTCTATAGTCCGGAGTTTCAAGAGAGCTGCTGCTGCATTATATCTACTAATTAAGGTATCTGGGTGTAACTTACAATAAATAATAAAATATCCCTCCAGGAGATTACCTTGGATATTACAGATTAAAGTTGACCACTACAGGTTCCTCAATGACATGCAAGCTATCAATTTTAATGAGCCTAATATAACTTGAGTCCATTAAGGCCTATGAGAAAGGTTCCACAAACAAATACTGCTTAAACGACATCCTTTTTCACATGCAATACAGGATAGCCAACGAGAGGATGCAACATGCCTACTGTGGATTATCATCATCGTGGGCTTATTTATAATCTGTCAGAACGAGCACTAATCGCTCTGCTGCTGTAAACGTTATAATGAGGATTACATCACCACTTGATTAGTCTTGTGTCTCCTAACAATTGATAACATCCAGGCTATTGACCAATGGGACACTACGACACCCGACTGCTGACAGCAAGATGACAGTCACAGTGGTCAGATACCTCTGTTTGCAACAACGCAAATAAGTAGTTAATTCTCACACAGAAGAGGTAAACAAATCTTGTACAACAAAGTAATTAGCAGATGTCACAGAGAGGGAGGTGATGAAGCTGAACTATCTAAAGGTTATCAGCGCATCTTATCAGCAAACAACAAATGGGTCAGTCACTCCATCTATCTGTTCATTCCTCAGAATAACTGTACTCTCTCTCTTCTGTAGCTGCATCTTGTGGAGTTATCATCGTCACCGTCAGGCCTGCCACAGTGTTAGACAAAATAGGTCACTCTCACTCAGGGAGATAATGAAACGTTTTAATTTCATATCAAATGTCATATTTATTCATACTTATAAGTCAGGGAAAAGAAATGCATCGTTATTTTCTACTTTCTGGAATCGGATGAAAAGTAGGGAGACATCATGAACCTATGAGTCTTGAGTAATGGCTTCTAAGTGAATTTTTATGGTGAATTTTTAGTGAATTTTTATGGATAAATGCTTGGAATGCTTTATGTAGGATCTAACATTTGAAATCTTTATAAACCCACAGAAATTTGTTCTGAAATTACCTCATAAGGTTCAGAAACATTGACTTGAGATGATGCTGTTGACCACAACATTTCACCAATAGGCTAAAGGTACATAGCAAAGCAAAGCAAAAGTCTAAAGTTGAAAACAGCAAGAATTGCTGCCAACTTGCATATAAATTATCAGTAGTATCACTTGAGGCAGAAATCTTTCACACTGTTGTAAGGATGAAGAAGTTTTTTCCTTTTTGAAAGCTGCTTTTTGACAGTATCTTACAAGATTATGTGGACGCCTTTTCGAACCAGCCTACTTTACGAAGTTGATAACGATTCTAGCATGTAATAGCGGATGTCTCATGGAAGGTTCATCCTTAATAACACTCATAGTTTGTTGATGTTAGTAGATGGAACTCTAAGACTTGGGTAAACAGCTCAAGAGGGCAAGGAGGAGGGAAGGAGTGGGTTGTCACTTTACCCTGTTACAGCAAGATCATTCTGTTTACAGAAATACTCCTACCGCCCCATCTCCAGTGAATAGGTCAACAATAGGTGCAAGTGGACCTATTTCTACACCTCTCTCTGAACTAGGCAGCTGTTAAGGATGTTTGTTAATACAATGGGAAAGAATGCTGATTACAATTGGATTTATAAAGTCAGTCGAGTGGCACCCTGGTTAAACACTCCACTTCTCTTAAAGCGCAAACATTACATCTTAGATGAAAAGGTCGACACTCTAGTCAAGATGGGTACCAGAGAAAGAGGACACACTGGGTGACCTTGGGTCCTAGGATATCTGCTGGCCACCAACTAGGATTTCAAAAGTCAAGAAGGATAGGAGCAACTGGTCAATAGTGCTATCATCTAAATACCTCCTTGTCAGCTTAGTGCTAGGAAGTACCACTTGGTCTGTTTGCTTAGAAGGCTATTTATAGAAGTGATGGGGTTTATTTTTTAGGGGGAGGTAGGGGAGGGGTAGATAAAGTACAGTAAGATATGGTGAGGTGGATGTAGTGGAGGGATTGAGGTAAAGTATCCAAACAACCATATATATGATAATACCTTCATAATCTACAGGTAGAACAACTCACCAATCGATGTATTTATAATCTGTCCAGTGGTTTGTCTTTTAAAGAGAAATGGATAAGGTCACAGCCAAGAATAATACATACATATGAGCTATGAACACAGTTAAACACACTAACAGTACAGTAAGTAATGACTAGTTCACACAGTTTAACCTTGCCTACCCATCCACCCACCAAGTATTGTCATACAACAGTATCCGTCCACTCAAACACTGCTCAACCTAGATAGTCTTAACTTTTAGGATCCTCCCTGTGCAACTTATTTAATTCCAGACATTTCTTTGTTGTTTTATTCTCCTACACTAAAGAAACTCACCTCTCCTTCCAATGGACTACATCTACCATTTTGTATCAAAGATACTGTAGATATACATCTCAAACACAACACAAAATATAGTTGGGAAAATCTACTGTTATATTTCCATATTAATATTTGATGCGAAACTTCTATTGGCACGAGCAATAATCTTTTCTTTCATTTCATTTTTTGTTTTTTTCTCGTCAGTTTATTACTTCCATTGGTGGCAGCAATGTGAATGTACACTTCATTCTCTTTGTATGCGATCGAGTAATATCTTGATTTATGTTAAACCTGTAATGTGTGCTGCCACTTACAATCTAGCTAGCTAACTTATAATATGAAATCAAAAACGGAGAAACAAAGGTGCAGTTTTATCAATGTTATCACCCTCCAGCTCGGTTACTAAGAACAAATTAGCATATTCATTAAATTCTGATTGGTTGGCATGAAATCAAAACACCTCCCCGCCTTTATATCTCCTTTTTTAAGTTATATAGCTTCAAGAAATGACAAGGAATTACAAGGGGGAAAAAAGCTTTCACAATAATGAGCTTGAGAAAAAAAAGAAGAAAAAAGAAAGAAGGTCCTTCTGAATAAAATACCAAACTTTGTCTGAATTAGGTCTAACAAATGATAGGGCAAAAAGTTACTGGCAAAATAAAGAAAGTTTCAATAATTAACTGATTGGTTAATTTACATCAGAGGTATATACAAACTCAAGGAGACAAGACAGAGAGACAGGCAGAATGAGAGAAAAATATATATACTGTATATAAAGATAGATTGGATGGGTGAGGGTAGGGACCCACCCCTAGAGGGTCATAGGGGTGCAGTACAAGGGTGTTACCAGTTGTTATAGGCTAGGAAGATTGGAGTGCATATATGAGACAGGTAAGAGAGGAGTGAAGTAAATTAACCGAGAAAGTATTTGGCACTGGTCCAGATCAGAGCACAGTATTTGATAAACACATTCCTTCATATCAATAATTACTATTATTATGGTTATTGACTTTCTTTGAGCTGAATGAAAAATCCCTTAGCCAGCAGAACACAGTACTGTAGATGAATCAGCCTGACAAGCAGAATATATTGAACACATTCAAATAGCAAACCGTTCATTCAAACAATTCAAAATAAACCTTTCATCAATATTTGTGAATCAAAAGTGATCAAACACAGACCATTTCATGTTTTCCAGTTTAGCTTCACCATATTTATTGGCTAACTGTACAAACAGTTCTTTTTTAGTTATTCACAGCGTCACTCAGATGAGTCGATCCTTAAACTTGTCTATAGATGCAGGTCTTTTGCATTAGGTTGGTTAACTACCAAGTTTATAACAAACCTACAATCTATACTTTTATAAAACAATATTGCCCTTCATCAAACTTGTTAATAAGACAGATTTTTAGAACTTTTAACCACATTTTTATTAATTAGTGAGTCATTAATAATATTGAATAATTTCAAGTTTAAAATTTTGTTTGCCCAGACAACTGTTTCGTAACACTTATCCAACATGCAAACACAAACTGCAATTCACATAAAGTGATGTTTTCCTTCATTCCTTGGTAGATGAAACTTTCCTACAGAAGTCTTAATTTGATAATATCTGGCTTTTAATGTTCTTGAATGAAATAGAATGTAAACATGAATATCTCAATAAAGTCTTTCAATAATTCAATTCATATTCTGAGCAATTTTTCTTTCCTTTCCTACTATTCCCCTTGTTTGCTGGGGAGAGGTTTTTCTTAAACCCATCGCAATAAGACATTCATCTATTAGAGATTTTGTCACCCAGCAGGATACATATCCAAACAATTAACCACTTAGGATAGTCTTGTAGAAGAGGTCTTTCAAATAAAGAAACTTTTTCCATTCAAATTAATACAGATGCAGTCGATACTAAATCCATTTAATTGGCTGGTAAGTAACGACTGGAGTATTAATCCACTAAAGCTGGAGTACCTGTCCCCTAAATGACAGATGACAAGTGACTGAGATTAAAGGATATGGAGGTCTTATCAATTTATGAAAGACAATAATTATAAAGAATAACTTGAAATGATACCACTGATAGATAAACAGCAAGCTGCTACAGCCCAAGACTAGGATGAGACTTTCAGAAAGGTAATTAAATGACATACTTCATTTGTGGTGATTGAGCAAAGCAAAACTTAAAAAATCAAAGTAATTATTGCAGCCAACGGGTAGGTCAGATGTAACTATTAAAGGATTAAACTGAAAAAAGGAAAAGAACCAAACAGATCAACCGGTGGGATGAAAGTAAACGACAACAGGGGAGGAGTATTAACCATTGATCAAACAAAAGGTGATTTCTCAAAAATTGCTCAATCAGTACATTCTTCAGTCATTGATCATTATCTGATGGAATTATAGCTGGCCTTGCAGGATGAAAACAATCATCACAGAAATAAATCTAGATCAATTACAGGAGGGAGGTTGTAGAGCTTGGTGTATTTTTTTGGGATAAATCTCCTCTAGATAGGGGGGGGGGGTATGCATAGGGGTAATTGGGTGATTCTTCCAGCAATGTTAATTATTTAAGGTATAATATAGCTGAAGGATAAGACTGTCAATCAAAGACAATAATCACAGACATATTGATTATTTGATCAATTAAGTATGCCTTGGAGAGATGAAAAGTATTGCAGCAACTTGAAGGGAAACCATTCTAGATAAAATGCATAACTACTTCTCAAGGCAAGACTTATATTCATGCTGCCCATGCAAATAATATAATTCCACCAAAGAATGAAGGAGCTTTTACATAGTTAACAGGCTTGTGTAGTGATATAAACTATGTTGTCATGTGGGTTTAAGACAGTCTTGAGAACATATTAGATGGTTTGTATGAAAGATTTTACTACATTTCCTAATATAAACTTGTGTGAAAGACAAACTTTCTGAGAAGGAACAAACTGGTACAACTCACCAAATTAGCAATACTGCTGTAACGATCATTGTTGCAACTCATTAAGACATCTAATTAATGGGCCACATTCCAGCTTTTCACATCATTTGTTACAGAATGGGCCAATTGGGTATTATTCAGACTCTTAAAAAAAAAACTGTTGTAAACATCAAACTGTAACAAAATTCTCTACCAACCACAATGCTTACTTGGAAAACACCCCCGAAATAGAAGCTTTATACATGTAAGCTGTAAACTGACAGATTTGAATGGTAGTATTACTGACACAGATACTGTTACTGGCAGAAGAAAACAATTATACTGCAAAAGGAAGCTACAAAAGTAAAAGCAGCTTACAAAGTATCAAAGAAGCCAGACAATATCAGCTGATCAGTAATGTACATGATATCAAGCCCTCACATAGTTCTGTGTGTGACAAGCAACCTTTCATCAAACCTAATGACTGCAAACTACAATAGTAAACATTTTTTTTTTTTTGGTTGCCTACAGTTAGAGAGATTGCACTACATGGCATGTATGATGTATTTAGATGCACATATATCACTAAACTACATGAGACAGTGATCTATCACCATGCGTGAAGTCTTCTGTATTAAATCATTAACTCCAGACGAGATCATTTACAAACTCTTGATCATAAATCCACTTTTGGCAGACCAAGATGAGAGTTACAGTTACAACAAGTCCACACATCAATTATTTCTCCTCTCTTCCACACTTCTCCTTCTCCTCCGTCATGGAGTCCTAATCTTCGGATCATTAATCTACTTTTGTAGACTATTAATCCAGCTTTAGAGCCATAAAACGCCACCACTGAAGGCATTATCCATTTTCTGATCATCCATTTATCCGTTTCATGTATTATGAACATTGTAGTAAGTATGCCCACACAAGTGAATGTGAATTATTGAACTTCAGACAAAGCAAATGACTAAAACACACTACTGGGGTGCAACTGATGTAGTCACAGAACAATGGTTCATACATGTATAACAGAGAGCATTTTACCATTATCTCACCTTCTCCTTACCCTAGGAACATATTTACAATATACCACTGTGACCACCCATGTACCCAAGAAACTACTATATTAAAATAAATGTAGCATTTAAGCCATGAAATCAAGCAAAGACAACCTCATGGAAACTTCCGATTGGCTTTCTAACCTAACGTTGGCCTTACTCCCACGTTCAAACTTTGGAGAAATTTATTATTGTTGAAGATAGGAAGTGTGATGTACAGAAAGCTACTAGCAAGTTTTGAAGAAAGATCAAAATAAAGGGGAACGGGTGTTTTGAAGGAAAGAAATAAAAAAGGAAAAAAAAAAAAACCTTGTCTACCTTGACATAAATTCCTTGTTTGCAAAAAGTGGACTAAAGTGAAGAAGAAGAAGCCAAATTTGCTGCTAGTGGCGATAATTTCTTTCCCCCCCCCCCCCCTTAATCATCTAGAAGGATAAATGAGAGGTGCCATTATGGCAAAACTCAACGAAGCCTGTGAAATAACCGTAGGAATCACAGCCAACAGCACACAAACACTCCAGAGAAGAGGAAACCTTTTAATACCAGGCAAGAGGCCTTTCAAACTCGTATCGTTAATGCCCACCACTTGATCATTGTGGAATAAACCTCCTGGCTTATCTGAAATGGCTCATAGAGTCAAAAAGGACAAAAAAACATAAAAAAAAATAAAAATGAGAAGCAAAAGGAAACTATCAATGGCTAGAGGGGATTCATTTAACGTCAACAATATCTATCAACTTCAAAAACAGTCATTTTTTCCCCCCTTGTAACCGCACTTTTTTCTGCTATATTAGACCCTAAAAATTCTTTAAAAGTAACTGGGTGCCCATTTATTCTTTTACTCTTCAAGTTTTTTTATATGAAAAGAGCTTAAGTTCCTATGCATGAAGAAATGCAGATATCTTTTTGTCTTTTTTCATTTTGATCAAAATGCAAATGGTGTTGCCTAATGGATTGAATAATTCATTACCATATGCGACAGGTAAACCCCGTCATGAGAAATTTGTTTTCAGAATATTTTCTCTCTTTTAATTTTTTTTTTTAACACTCTGCACAATGCAATTACTCTCTAAATATTTTGATAGACTGAGTGACGAAAAGTGGCTGTGTGAGTGAGGTTAGCCATTTCTCAGAGGGAAGTGACGGCCACCTACTTTTTTTTAGCCATCTCTCTTACAGTCATCACAATCACGAGTGTGCTGTGCATTAATGTTGTCATGAATAATCATGAGACAATTTCTTTCAAATGGATTCCAAGAGAGACCATTTTAAAAATAAGGTTGGTCGGTTTAACAATGATCACCGGTATAACACATAGTTATCTTAGTCACACTGTCGATATATTGATATGACTTTTGTAAAAACCCTATAAAATAGTGAATATTGATATTATTATTATTAATACATTTCTTGTGTTTTGAATATTTTAAGTACATACAAGCAACACATTTACACAAATTCAGAAAAATTGCTATTTGGTCTCCATTTCACTCTCTGCCAAACTGTGGACATACGATTTGGTGTGTACAAAGTGTACTGTGTGTCACATTATAAACAATCTGGACTATGGAGCATGGTTGGTTTATTGTTACCTCTGCACTGCAGACTGTACAATATTATGAACATTTACTAAACATTCACATGAACAGCATTTGGAGTTGGCATGTTGGGTGCTATGAGGCATTCCTACAGCAGTTTGCAAACATGTTTACATACAGTAGAAACGTTTTGATAAGGAATGAAAAGCAATCTAGCACATGCAAACAAAGTATTTTACTCGGAATGACTGAAAGAAAGCTATGTGCTTATGATATTAAAGCCACAATTGAAGATCACCTATATTACAATGTGGAAAGGCTATGTGCTTATGATATTAAAAGCCACAATTGAAAATCATCTATGTTACAATGTGGAAAGGCTATGTGCTTATGATATTAAAGCCACAATTGAAGATCACCTATATTACAATGTGGAAAGGGGTGGGGTAAGGGATAGACTAGGTTGTATTTCCTTTTGTTTACTACCAACTGTTCATTTGGGGGAAAGAACAGCTCTTCATGTTCACAAATTTGCTACATGTGAGATAAAAAAAAATACAACTTAGACAGAAATGATATTGATTAGTGCATTTAAAGCAGCATGAAGCCATAGCATTCATTACAAGTGTGGCTGTAGTCTCTCAGATTCCAGCAAACAAACATAGTGTGTTAACGTTACTTTAACAGTCACCCTTTAAATCTTTACAATGCAATCTTAAAGTATATATATCCCTTTCTGATCAGGAAATGTTGACTTAAATGACCTTCAATAATTTCTGCAAATAGACTACAATACTGAAACAAAAGGGTAAATGTCAAGCCTCTGGAGCGACAAACACCTAAACTGAAATTAAGATTGCGTTTTCGTCGTCGTTGTCGTAGATCTTGTTCGGCAGAAGAGAAGAGAAACCTTCTCAAGTTCTTCAGAGTTATTTCCTTTAAACCAGCAAGACTTCCTACCCCACAATCAATACTGTGTTTACTCAGCTATTGGTCCGTACCTCCGGGAAACGAAATTGGGCAAGCCTTAAGTGCCACGGATCGATATAATTAAAAATGGATCAATGGTGATCGTGACGAAAGAGGGTTGCTTCAAAACCAGTCCGTGATAGGTTAAGTTTTATAAATGGAGCGGTCATTATAACCACAAAGGACTTGTAATCTCTTCGGGTTGTGATATGTTGGGTTGGTAAGCAGCAGAACTTTCATATATTTATATAAATATATCAATATATATACTATGTTAATTTATAATGTGTGTCAATGGGTGACTGAATAATGCAATATATATGCTTCAACGATACATTTATTAATGTTATAGAAGTGATATTGATTGATATCGACAGAGCGGTATCTTAAAGCATTTGCCACAGCCGTTGACTACAAAATGGTGAAGGTGAGATTGAGCTGAATGAACAGAAAGAAGACAAAAAGGAGCGTGTAAATAAGACATGTGTGTCATTACTCTTCGTTTGTTTGTTTGTATGTCTGTTTGTCTGTTTGTATAATTTACATATCTTCTCCTATATAAGCATATCCAGATGCCAATCAATAAGCTGCAACAATTGTCAAAAAGTTCACATTTGTAAACGTCTGGTTTTTTTCTTCAATTTAAATGTAATCACGAGCTGAGATTGTCTCCAAATCTACGGTGGCCCTGAATGGACAGATCAAAGACTGACTGTACTACTGTACTAATTATATTCACATATCCCAATTGTCTCAAGGTTGGTTTGACAATTAGAACACAAATGTCCATCCTGCTCATAATCATGTGTTTAGATAAACAGGGTGGAAAAAAAAATCTTTCTCTACAAGTATATGTTCTATTTGGGTTTCTATTGATGTGTTGCTAATGAGAAGGAGCGAACAAAATATTTAACGAAGATAAATTTATAGATGAATAATTGCAAACAAACACACAAAGAAATGTGAAGGTCACAAACTATGGACTTGCAGCCAAAACTGAAAGTTATTCTTGAACTCACTGTTTGCATTTAATGAAGAAATGACCTTCAAATAGGACATATAGAACAAGAAAGACTAAAGGAAAAGATAACTGGCTGAGTGGACCATGAGGGAGAAAGATGAGAAGAAATTTGGTTGGAACTCATTTTTATCGGTGACAGCGAACTTAAGACAAACCGAAACGTAATCCGCTTCCGATGAACTTGAGGACTTTGGCCATCTGCAGAAGATGAACACTGCTGTTGGGCAGAGGCGAATAAATTGATTAGAAATGGAGGTTTTTCTTTCTTCTGGAAATGGCAAAGGGATACAACTGCTGCTGACATGGCCTTAAGAAAACAAAGCTGTCGGACGTGACCTAATTTGAGAGATGTGCGGCACTTACAGGGAACATCTCCTTAAGCAAAGAGAAACACATGACCAGGATGGCGGCAAGAATCTTCTCACAATCAGCAGTAATATCAAAACACGGAAATTATTTTCAATGTTTTTTTTTTTAATTCTCTTTCTCTTCTTTCCTTATTTTGTGAATGTAAAGCCAAGGAGTCTGAAATGTGCTGAAGAAAGTTTAAACGAATGGAGAGCTCTACTGCTTCTTCAGTCTTCTTGTAGACAATCTACTTCTGTTCAGTGAATAAACAAACCAATTAGTTCAATTCTCAAAGATGAGAGGAATGGGACTTGTTGCTGATCACATCTGAATGGTTCCTCATGAACAAACACAGATGTCTTGGGGCCCAAAGTCAGGGAACTTTTAAGCCATATCTTTGAAATCTTAGTCAATCATTTACCTTTAGTTTAAAAGTAGTCATGGTGTAACAAGGTCAATTCTAGGTGTTCCAAATATCAGACAAAAAGGCTTTCTTTACATATATTATTCTGTTCAGAAGAGAATCTCTTTTGAGCATTTATGGATCTCATCAGGCCAATCATGTCTCTAACGGTCAGCTTCCACTCTCAACCCCAAGATTCCACTCTCAACCCCAACCTTCCCCCCAACCCTCCTCTGCCCCTACACCCATTCCCTGCCAGTAGCCCCATCCTCTACGCCTATCCCACAGTAGGTTCTGTATTAAAAGCCTACACTTTCTTAGAAATTAAAACAAGGAGAATTTCCACCTCTAGCATAATAAGAACTGACTTGATGAAAGTGAATTTTATCTTGCATGCCCATTTTCTCCCTCAAAATGATAGCCATGGTATTGTTGATATTACTCGCATATAAAAACAGCGATGTTTCTATAAGTCATCATCCCAAAGATCCTCTAGCCTGCACGATGAGTAAAACTAACAAATTGTACACAGCTGAGCACTTTCAATAAACTCCTTCTTCCTCTTCTGCTCTCCCCTCTCCTGCTGTAGACCCAAAGCAGATGAAGGCAATGAAGAATGGATTGGAGCAGGTTAATGGCCTGTCACAATCCCATTCTAGGGGAAGCAGTAATGAAAGTTAAAGAGCTCTAGGTTTTTGTCTATGATTTTTAACTCAATTTGTACTCAACTTGGCTACCAAGACATCTGACAAAACACTTGAAGGTTGATGGCCCGTGGTCTAGCCTAAGATCATATCAATCAGCTGCTGAACTGTGGGCAAATACGCCTGCTGGGCTTTGGAAAACTAATTGCAGAGAAAACACGGCGAATTATGCTCATCAGTGCATCCTAAAGCCGCCACATGCTCTAGGAAAACTCTAAACTGCCACTGGACTAGCCCAAGCAGAAAAAATGTCAATTCGAGCACAGTGCTAGAAAGGGAGGCATTCCGACGACGACGACGTTAATATTACTTTGGAGGACTTTAAAATGTTTGACCAGGAAAATGTGCTCATAAATGGTTAGGAGGGAAAACAATACTGAACAGCCTTGTGAATATCTCCGAGCGGTTGACTGGTAAAAAATGCACAATCTCAATCGTAGAGCCATTACCGACTATATCTTCCGGTCCAATGAACAACAGTGAATTGATGAAAGTAAGAAGTCTCAATTAGACCATTTCGGGAAAGGATTTTTTCAGCTGGAGGTAAGCAATGTGCGGTCATGTGTGTATATTGTAAGATGACAGAGTCATTCCATTGAAGCTCTTCAACTCCCAGTCGGTGTTAAAGGAAACTTTCTTGACAACCTCTTATAGCAATTGCTTCCTTCTTCCTTTTGTTTTTTGTCATTTTTAACATCAAAGAATCGTGACAACAGCTTTTATGACGCAACTCGATGCAACCGGTTTCTCGCTCTCACTCTTAATTTTTAAGTGGATTTGTCTGATTGAGCGACCTAAGAGTAGCAAAAACAAAGTCGGTTTCTCTCCGAATTAAAGTAGCAAACAAATGAAAGACCAAACATGGTTAACACAGCATGCAGAATGCAGAAAGCCCTCTGAGACACCAACAGGGCAGACTCTTACGGTCACTGCAACCCTCACAGTAAAAACGTTGGTCTACCCTGTCTACCTTAGAAGTAGTGATTCATCTGGGTGAGATACATGCATATGCACACCTCACTAGCTGCATTCTACAACACTAGTTCCCAACACAAACCAAATTTAACAATAAGTATTTAGACTTTTATAAACAATGTTAGATTTGGTTTGAGTTGGTTTGAAGATACCATCTAATTCATCCAGAAGAAAAAAAATGGTTGCCTGCTGCAAAACCCCTAAAACTGTAATAAATTAAATATCCTACACAAAACAATAGGGATGATCTGCTTACCCTGACCAACATAAATACCAAATACGACATCAATCATATCCTTCTTGAGATACCATGTTTACAAACTAGGGCATCACATACACACACATACACACATACATCAAAACCAAAAAGTATTAATTAGTAAAATTGAGATCAGAATTCTTCTGTTTAGTGAAGTTTAATGAGTGATTGATTAATAAATTTTCATTGATTCTCAGCATTTTGCCCTCCAAAAACTTTGCCATATCAGAATTAATCACATGCAAACAGCAAAACTTTGATAACTTGAAAATGTTCAACTATGCTTTCATTCATTTGGATATGAAAATTTACTACTGAAGTGAAGCAAATCCATAACTATGTTGGTACAGAATTTTAATATTCTGATTTAGCAACAAGATATGTACCAATATCAAGTACAAGGTCTGCCTCAATAACCACATTAACAATCCATCCATATCTGTGAACTAAGAGAAATATGACCAGGTCAGTGGCTAAACCTCATCACGATGATGATGATAAGGCCATAAAACAACAAAATCTATGAAATCTTATAGTAAGTGCTGCATTTAAGCGGGTCAAGCCTAGAAAATGCTTAAACACGTCCCAAATCTGAAAGATTCCCAAGATCCTTTAATGCCAGCAAACATTTCATCAATAAAAACAATGGATTTTGCCACCACAATTAATGATTTCTCAACACCTATATGCTCAGTGGCAGCAAATCAATAAACACAATAGTCTCGCACCATACTCGATCAATACCATTTCCATCTGTCCGTCCCAAAAGAGTCGCAGTATAAACATCTTCACTGCGTTTAATCACCGAGGGAAAGTATGTTTAAAATGTTTGGAGTAGGTCGGAAACTCCAGGTCAAACCAAGTCAAGAACACAGTTCCTGTAGAGCTTCGTTCAGTAAATTAGGTACGTAGGTATCTGAACTTTTTAGTAATAATGCACGTACGATACACGGAGGAAAAAAATATTATGAAGAGTGTCGAAAAAGGAAAGCACATCTGGTTGAACCAGTCGATATATAGCAACAAGTCAAAAGGAAAGTGATTATTTATTGCTATTATTAACTCACTAAAATCAAATGTTTTTTCATAAACACTTACACCAATCACTGATGACCACCTGGTGCCAGCAGCAAAGTGATTCCCAAACAAATTTACATTTAAGTGCTCATTCAAATATCCGACTATATTATCTGTATTATGCATAAATAATTAAAGGACGTATGGGGCATTCTGGGTGTGGAAATTTCTCATGTCTTCATATTTTATTTTTAGGGATGAAGGGGAGGAGGGAGGTGGATGGGAAGTATGCCTTGGCCATACAGAATTATAATTCAAATTGCTGGAGTATCAAGGGTTATCACGAGTCCATAGAGACCAAACATTTGCTACATTTTTAAGCTTTACCATTTAGAGATCAAAATGACAGTTTACCTATAAATTAATGCTCGATTGAAACAAGCCAGATGTGCAACAAATATCTCTGAAACGTTCATGTTTGAGAAAGTATGGATATAAGGAAGGGCAACGATGTAGCCTTCTTCAGCTTCTTATAAATACCATCAGTTTTGCACTTTGCAGCAACACACGCGGCGGACGGAAGAGATGAGAAGGTAATTTTACTGCGTAATTCCAGCAATGGACTTGTACACTGAAGAATGGTACAGTGGCTATATGCAGACAATACAATTCATCTGATGCGGCTACAATAGCTAGACAATACAATTAATCTGATGTGTCTTCAATATGCAGACAATACATTCATCTGATGTGTCTACAATAGCTAAACCATACAATTCATCTGATGTGTCTATAATAGCTAGACAATACAATTCATCCAATGCAACTACAATATGCAGACAATACAATTTATCCGATGTGACTACAATATGCAGACAATACAATTCATCCAATGCGACTACAATACCTAGATAATACAATTCATCCAATGCGACTACAATACCTACACGATACAATTCATCGGATGTGTCTACAATATGCAGACAATACATTTATCGGATGGGAATATTCATCAGATGCGACTAAAATATGTGGCTTCATCTGATGCGATATTATTGTAATGACCTTGAGAAGATTCATTCATTGGATGTGTATAGACAAAATACTAAGTGCTCTTTACACAATTAGTAAAACCAAAACGAAAGGATATTTAACTGTTGTTTAATTCAGCTCCATTTGCGACTCATATGATAATAAATTAACTGTTCTCTTTCATCCTTTGTTATCGTAACTTCACATGCTCTTACTTCTCTTCAGTCCACTTCACTGTGTATTTTCCGAGTCGAGTCTGTGACCTTCACGTACCATTTCCGTTAACGAAGATACCAGGACTGACCATGAATTAGATAGCAGGCTGTTTGAGATTTCACATTCTGCCTATGATACACATGACGCTATATCTATCGACATATCAACTAAGGTTTTGTCAAAAGGGAATTAACAATGCTGCTGGCAGGTTAAAATCAAGTGTTTTTCCCCTCCAAGACATAACTGCAATCAATAAATTATGGATTGACCCACAGTGGAAACTGTCTTTCAGCCTCTATGCCTATGTTTCCAGGCTCTATCTCTTTTATACTTTTTAGTCCACAAAATCGCTGGCGGTGGTTCAGACGGTGTGCTTAACACCTGACAACTCGTAGCTTTACTCTCGCTTGACTGTGCACCAGTTGTGTAGTGCATGCAGCATATATTACCAATGCTGCACAAGCTCCACTGTTTGTACAATCAGGTGCTAGCAGATGGAGGGCACAAGTTTCATTTATTTATGTTTTCTAACAAATGAAAATGCAGCTTAAATTTGTTTTGCTGTATGGCTACTGACATAATTTTGATTGGTTTTCTGAGCAATGAATGAACATCCATGTAGCAGGTTGCAAGTTTACCTGTGGTTACAGTGGCTTAGAGTTAGATGCCAGTTTGTTTAGAGTAGTGGTACCTTCCTACGTAAGTTTCACTTTACAGGACAATATGAAAGTACAAAACTGCGGTGATGCCTTGCCACAGAATGGTGGTCTCTGGTTCTCAGCTCCGAGAGCAGATTAACCTTGATAACCTAGCTAGAGGCCAAACAAAATATGGGCACCATAGAAATACAGATTGGATATGATAGTTCTTCTTCCTTGAACTTCTCTTGCAGAAAAATATTTTTATTAATACAAAGTACAGCTCACCAAGCCTTTCATTTACAAAGCTTCAAATACTTGCTCAAGAAGAAGGTATTGTAATACCCCAGGGAAGAGCATGCCCCAAAGGGGTAGGGTTTATATGGGAACATGATCTTGACAAAGACATGTTGACAAAACAAATAAGGAGTGTGTGTATGAGATCTGACATGTCAAGAGAGAGAGTTAGTACATTCTATAGCACGGGCTGCACTACAGCAATTACCTTAGGCTGTAGCTTGTAACTAAAAACAAACATCAACTTATATATCAAACACTTTTCACTTTCATTTAAATACCACAGACACAAACAAGGACAAGTCATAACATACAAAAACAGACACAGAAGTTAAAGTGGAAGGAGGAACATGACTTAAAAATGTTTAATTTCAGTCAACAGATTGTTGATTCCTTTCATGTGTCTACAAACATATACAGGTCAAAGGTCACATGAATTAGGCCACCAGTACATCATAGGAATGAAAAGAATCAGTAGAAGAAGGTCATGAATATGTATTGACCGAAACAACTCATTTACAAGGACCATGACGGAGCATTGAAACTTAAACTAAGCTGAACATGGATCTTCCCACATTCATACTCTTCATAATTCTTTCCCAGATCACTTGGGGCTATCAGCTAGGTTGTACAGTCCCTTTCATTGTGGGACTACATGATTTGAAAAGATATTTAACAGTAAAGTATGAGGACCTAACCTTATGCAAAAAGAGGTGGGTGGGGGGGGGGGGGGAGTGAAGGGGGAATATATTGGAACAAACTTCTTGTATATCTACTACTGCAAGAACCCTGTCGACATCAGGTACTTGACAGCTAAGAAGGACGAGAAAACATGTACCATGATATTAAATCACTTTCGATTGCAAGACACTTTGTTAATTTGAAGTCTTTCACATCACAACAAGGTTTTGCATAATTAATTATAGACATTTCACAATATCTTTAACTGAAACAGTAGGATCCAAACCAAATGAAAAAAGCTAATCAAAGAGAATTTACTCACCCGGTCTCCTTCACTTTCGCTGTCGCACTGCAAAAATAAAAGTACGAAAAAAAAGTTAAGTATATGTCTGACCATTCAACACCAACTGGACTTACGGCTTATCTTAACATGACATCAAAGAACTCTGTGAACTGTTCAATAAAGGTTACTACACTATGTGAACATAAATCATTAGAAAGAACATAAATTAACCAAACCAAAACTCAAAAAGAAGTTAAAGAAGTTATCGAAATGAAATCAGGATCGTTTGTATCATTGGCTGAAGAAGACTGGCCTTTACTACATCAAGCTCTAGAGCTGAACACGACTAGACACTTTGGATGGTAGAATGAGAAGGAGGCAGGTCAACAGGAAATGACCGGTCAACATGAGAGGTCAGTGTCAAAGGTTACCAGGTCACTCGAAACACAGTAGAGCAAGGGTGCGGGTTTTTGTGAGGTGAACATGAATAGTTGGCTAAAATCCTTGATATTCTTGACTATGTAAACGTGTAGTGATAAGTCCCTTACTTCAGCTGGTAGTCTGTAGTGCCTTGATGATGACATTGTGACCCAGATAATAAACAACCCTAAAGATGATCTCCACAAATAATATCACGACTGCTGTTAAAATGTCAACATAACAAAGACCTTGTTATATTTGTCAGCTGACACATTCTTTGTTTGATGTATATTATGTTTGCCTTTGAACATTTATGAGTTTTTACTCATTTTATTTGGTCCTTGTTTTTATTAATGACGGATGTGATGTATTGAGTGTTACGTTCATATGTAGGACACACCTGCTGTCAATACACTTTCCACTAAAACCCCTCAGACAAAAAAATACGTGACTTCTTGCTCGGTGACTTCAATTTGGATCTTAATAAATACTTCAGACATTCTGTAAAACACACATTTCAAGCTACCAAGCATGATCCACACAGACCTACTTTGTGGAAACTTTTGGTGTTTACACGCCTTCCATCAATGCGGCTAAATTTGTTTAACCAGAGAATAATCAAATTTGCCTTGTTGCAAGACACGTTCTGAACTTGTACACTGCTATATCAGAGAGATGAAATCAAATTGAGTTGGAGAATTGTTCCCTGGGTAGAAGCCATTAAAGAGTCTACATATTGTATGTGGGCTATCTACAGATAGTAAACACTCTTGAACACATATATATATACAACCGTGTAAAAAAAACTATGGAAATGTTTTCATTACTTTAATGACCTTTAAATGATAGTTTTTTGTTATTCATTATGAAAATGACTGTTTCCTGAAAGATTTGTAATTATAAGCATTATTTTTGACTTCATCCTGGTTTCTGTTCTATTATCAAAAGGTCAATGTATGAAGGGAAGGGATTCTTGAAATAACAACAAAACAACCTCTTTAATATCTTCATGAAAGTGCTGAAAAAGTGCTGACAGTGATAACATTTGAAGAATATGAATAAAGCTTTCATTTAAAAATTTAGTTGTGATATCTGACCGTGATGTTTTAGTTATGATATCTTACTTGTTATCCAGACATGGTCTGTGTAATGTGACATAATGGATGTCTCAGTTTATACTTTCTCTTTATGATATCTTGTTTGTTTCAGACATGGTCTGTTGTATTGTGACATTCCACTCCTCAACCTACTCTCACCATACACTACTTAATACCAATTCAAAGTTCATTGGCAGAATGCATCTCTCTACAACAATTCAACCTCCTCTGCTCTTTCCCAAATCACTCGAGTAACGTGATCACCTCAATCTACTTTGCACTCGGGCAGGCACAAGTGAACCATCCTAGAAAATTATTCATTCACAGCAGGAAACAAGTTATACAACAGGCAGAGCTAACGAGCCTTTGATTAAAATACCGCCTCACACAGCTAACGGATTGATTAATGGTGATATTATAATATTTGCCTTGTCTAGATTGGATATCCCCACATAACCAGTCCATCAGCAAGCTGCAGGGAATACCATATTTGTTCGCTGACACCTATTACCCATAATTCAACAACTTCTTCTGATAAAAACTATTTCCCCTGAGACATTAAGGTGTTTACAACCCTAATACAATGCATAAACATACAAAATTCCCCTCACAACTAACAAGATTCCCCAGACTATAACAACCTCATTAAAAGATAAGTTTATCCACCTCTCTCAATCCTGTGTGCAGCTTACAGATCTGTAATTTCCTCTTCTCAACATTCTAACTATTAGACATGCTTTTTCGTCCATGAAGTGTACAAGGTGACACCACAGTATTATTGCACACCATCTGCCCTATCCATGCATTTACACGAAGCCACATCACTGTTGGTACAATCTTACATATTTAGTCCTTGAATTGTTAAAAGGTGATATTGATGCATATTACAGTGTTTAGTGTACCGGGATGTTAAACATATATGTGCGATGTAAGTATAATCTTTACACATGTATGGACTTTCACGCTAAGCAAACATGCAGTGTGAAGGACAATTAAATATGAGGGGCTTCACAAATGGTCCCGAAAAGCAGTTTAGTAAAGACTGAAACATGGGACAAGAAGCCTCCAATCTACAATAAGACAAAAGCTATCCTACCTCCCTCTCAGTACAGTAGAGATGAGCAGTGTTCAAGAATGGGGGGGGGGGGTCAGACAAGGTGGGTGCAGCAGTTACACCTATAGAGTTATGTAGTCAGAGCCCACTCAAGAGCAATTTACAAGGGAAATACCATTAAGGGATTCTTAAATTCCCTACATATGCAAGCCATGTTAACAAATAACATATCTCATGTATTTATAATCCATTCTTTAGTTCTGATCATAACCTCCCTAATTAAAATAATTTGCCATTTGCTCTATCCCCCAATCCTTCCCACCCTAAACTAACATTGTTTTCTCTAGTTTTTTTCTTGAATTCACTCTAAGATTCTTTCAAATAAGCCAATAATTATCAACTTTGTTCTATAGCCCTCCCAAGTATTAGCTGCAAGGCCCCCAAACCCCCATTTCAATTTGCTTACACCACTACCCCTCTCCTCTGGCCTCCCCTCTCTCAATGCAATGTTCCAAAATGGCCTATGTGGAATGTTACTGCTATTAAACAATATTCATGGTCACGTATGTCCTGGTCTTTTCCGTTGCCAATTATGTGATGTTTTACCCAATAATTGAAATTGTCTTTATTATAAGTGTCTGGTATTTGTAATAATGTACAACAAACTGTAATGTTTGAGGTCTAGAACTGGACACTACTCTAGTAGGTAGGAACTGACATCCACACTTCATGGCTGAATCTAGTTCTCTTAATATTGTTAACCTACAATACAATATCCAAAGAATGACATAACCAAAGCTGCTTATTAAACATACTAGCAATAGGGTCCCATAATTTAATTTCCTTAAAATCACCTTAATTAAAAGGAAATTTGCAAAAACAGTAAGACAAAAGGGGACAGTCTCTCAAAGTTGAGATGTTTAAGGGAGAATTAATCTGGAACAGCTATCACATACTACAATCTACTTACTTACTTACTTCAGATCTAAGAAGTCAATATGTCTATACCAGTTTATCCACAGTTATGAACCTTAAGTCCAACCCTATCCTACCCCTCCCAAACTTCACACCATTCTATATACTAATCAACTATGTCTGCAGTATTATCATCACATTGACAGTCATTACAAAAAGTCAAAGAGGCATTCAAGAGAAGGAATTCTGATCAACACAATAATACCCTCCCTGCCCATTCTCAGTTGAGATGGAAAAGAGAGGGCGACATTTAGGATTGGTGTAGTTAAGAAACAAGATGCATCAACTTTATTGTTTAGTAAGTTAATATTTGGTGGTGACATTTCATCCAGAAGAGTTACCCCGTTGGTGTTTTTGTTATGGTAATAGCAGCAGCGACTTGTGCCTATACAAGTATTTGCTTGCTTGTATCAAATATTTCCAAGCTTTCATCTGATTGCAGCCAGGGATTCCAATAATCTATGAATTAACTGCCTCCTTTTGGGTTTTTCTAGGTCACTAGAATTGCCCTCAAATATCTGCACGCTAAAAAGTTCTGATACTTGTTTCCTGGAGATTCTGGCCTAACATATTATTTCCAGGTGTTGACAAGAGTTAAATTAGGCAAAACAACAAGCTAAGATATCCAAAAGTAAAACCATTTTAAACACAATGGGTAAATCTTTAATCACAGCTCACCAATTTTGGTCTTTCAAGCACATTTGGAAGGTACAGAGATAAATATAACCTTTACACTTAATCCAAATAGTAGAGAAAACGTGTAGGGGTGTGGAGTGGCAGGGGGTGGGGCAGGGGGCTGTGAACTCAAGGTGATCTGTCACAATGTAATTGTAACCCTAATGAACAAGCAATTTGTTTACAAAAGAAGATGGTATCTGTGTTGACTTGTTGACAAACTTTCATTTGCTCATTCTTTTGCAAAAGAGTTAATTTATGTGGAAAAGAAACACCTTTTCATATTAACATGATTTGTAAGGAACCTGGCAAAACAGCAACAAAGATGTATACAATAATATACATATATATATATATATATATATATACATATAT
>JAIPMN010002974.1:0-11735 GCA_020650975.1 Apostichopus californicus | reverse complement strand
TATTTATATATTTATATATGTGTGTGTGTGTATTCTAGGTTGGTTGGTGACTGCATGATGGTGTTACTGAGTGTGTGATATGGTTGTCTTAACCAAAGTGGCAAATTTGATTAGCAACCATTGTAGTACTTGAATTCTTAAATAGTGCCCCCTAATTATACTAACGGTGTCGCACCACAATTTATCGTTCCATTGACTTACAAACTAAACTCGTCAATTTCAGTGCCAGCCAAAGCATAGATAGAAGTTTTCAACTGGCATATCCTACCCACCACGTGATAGCTGATGTCTTGGGCTGCCATGGCACTTGCAAATTTCCGTATCATGAATGTTTAGATTTTGAGCTCGAAGAGGAGCAAGTTTAGCATAGTGAACACAAACCCTTCCTCGCTCGTGGTAATATGAACATTTAACCAAAGAATTTCTAAATGATTTATATCACTTTCAATCCTCTATATTTTCACACCATCTGTACTTTAAATTATGCTCTTTCACATACAGGCAGAAAAACAATGATATATCACTAAAGATTTGATGGATGTTTGAGCCAAAACACCAGGACCATACAGCCACTGAACAAGTTGTGTTTTCAGCACTGATATCTCTATATAGCAAAACAAGATGTAATCTTAATCGTATGCCCTGCATTACCTGGGCCAGATTCGAACTAAACTATTATTAGTAATAGTTTGCCCGTATAGGCCTAATTGAAGGATTACAACACATATTGCAGGGCAGGCTAAAACGCTTACGAAGTTGACAATTACCGGGCCCTCTAACTTTAACAAGTTGAAAATTAATCACAATCATCTTTTTAAGCTCAACAATTTTCTGTAAATTGTCACAAAGTTGACATAGGCCTATAGCGTTCTCAGTTTGCAATACGTGAGTTATTGAGCCTATACTATCGTGTTTGCTACAACATGATGTCAGAAAAGAATATCAGGATGAAAAACGTCGAACCTGTCGTTCAAAAAAGGTGAAGTTCTTGCATATTTTCCTGAGATGAGCTATAACAGGAATCTAAGCCGTTGTGGACATTTGGCTTAAAATACACGGTTCTACAGTATTGAAGGAATTTACACTTGATCAACCTTTCTGATGGGACCCGTACTAAACTATTCCGAAATCGATACAATAAAAGAAATACGTCCTTCACTTCTAATACTCACGTGGTAGACTTTGTACACAATATGCCAATGTCACCCATAATGGTTCTTACATAGGTTCATCTAAGTCTTCAATACAGCAGTTAACACATGACAGACATAAATTTGGGATAGCGGGAGAAAGCAGGAATTTGTGTATTATTTCCCCTTCTCATTTATGTTGTATATACTTTCGAAAGCCAGAAGTCAATTCACTGACATGAATGTACAAAACTTTCTTTAGAAGGTAAAAGTATATACTGCAGGGTAAATATTTTAATGCATATGCATGAAGTAAGGAAAATGGGGTGGGGTTGTAATATGGTCTAGCCCATGCATGCATCTAGGAAAGCGGGAAATAAAATCCCCATCTTTTGATAATCCAGCCCCAATCATGAGATTACCGAGTTTACTGTTCTATTTACTAACTATACTCTTGTATCAATCCATCGACTAGGTTGACAGTGCTTTCCTCGAAACGTTTACTTAACCTCGTAAATCGTTCAGCTTATACTGAGAGCAAAACAAACAGAACTGCCATGAATGGAAAGATCAGGCATAGGTTTTGAAAGTGCTCGCATACTTATTTAATGTTGAGCATTGATTGTTGTCAGTTGAATTACATTAATGTGTAAAACGTACGCTATACTGTAACTGCATTTCTACTGGTGTCATAGTTCATATTAATCCATTACTGCACCAGAACGACCCAGAAATGATCTGCTCGGAGAACAGATTCAGAATAACCCCCAAGGCAGTGTTGTATGTCTGTATTGTATCTCGGAATGGAACGGACATTTTCATACCTTTCTCCTTAATACGTCGGTATCAATTCACTCAAGAGAACCCCACCCAAGTGTTCTCAGCAAAAAAGTGCCAAAAAGCAACGAATTGCCAAGTGATCCTACCACTGAAAATTGAAAGTCAAGGCGGCGTTTAGAAACCATGTTAATTTACCGATATAGTGTAAGACAGTGAATAAATTAAATGGATTATGCTGCCACAAAGGCCAAGACACAATCAATGTAGCAGACAACATGGTCTTTTATTGTTTTTTAGGTCTAAGCGGATTGGTAAACTGCTGAGGCCTTACAGTGACTGGATCATGCGGTATTGCTTATCTGTCGGCGTATATCTAACTTCAAAGAGTTTTGTCATTCGCTATGTATCATGCCTTGTAATACAGACTAGCCTGTAAGTGAGAAAGCCTAGTTATTCCAAAAGGAACCATACCTATCTATATCTAGGGAATCCAAAGAAATATAAACATCTAGCACACTTGGTCTCTCCCAGAACACAGAAGTGGACCAGCAGTTTCCGAAACGATGGTAGTATATAATTAATAGCATCTACGATCGGAACAGGGAATTATTATCTTTAGAGAATCAATTTGCTCTTTTGTGTTATTCTAAACGGTTATCAAAGATCATTTCACTACCGATGCTGCACTGATAAGAACGTCCCTCTATACATAGTACCAATGACGTTTCGCAAGCGCAATAAATGGACAATATGTATAATTCACACCAAGAAGACTAATGTAAAGAACCTGTCAGTCCAAAATAAAGTTTAACTGCATAGGAAATAGAACTGAAAACTCCGTGCGTAACAAACACATCTAGAATCGATATATTATTTACGTTATATAGCCTTGAATAGTCAATGAATGTTTGTATACATTACAGGCACATGTATGACTTACGATGGATATTACATACTCTATTACAGACCAGTATATAGTTCACGCCGTCACAATTGCCTTATATAAACCGACATTCCGCCCACCAACGACGACTGTTACTACCTTCATCGATATTAATCTGAATATGCAAATTTTAAAATATCAGCTATAATATATGATTAGGCAGTTCTGATGTCTGACGTCACAATGACGAAACACCCTCAAAGCTGGGATATACGCATTTACAAATAATCAAGGTCTTTTCACTGCAACTTACATAATATTATATTTACTGTAATATAAGATAAAAATTAAACCAAGTAATTTGTCAAAAATAAAGGGCGTTTTGCCGTTTTCAGAGGATGAGAAGTGGTTGTAATGTTTGCTGGCAAAGAGAAACAGAATCTTGAATGTTCATGACTAGAACCGTAAATAGACATGTACGACTCTGCAGTTGATGAATTTGTTATTGTACTATGGGTGTACCGGGTAGAAATTATGATATTGTTGCTTTGACGACACCTAATATGTTTACTCTTGTGCCACTTAGAATGTATAAGTTTATTCACAGAATAAACTTATTAGCAACTTTAATGACAAACGTTGCAAGTCTGAGGCTCGACTTGGACTTACACAAGTTCAGCCAGACATCGGATAGGTCACACTTTATTGTGTCACTGTTGTATGTATTCAAGTCGACGTAGGTACCACTTCCTTCCACTGTTCACACCAAGGAAGGCCTTTGCGCTATTCAAGTCCTTCGGTACCGTCACTTTGTACACGTGTTACCTATTGGAAAACGCCTATATGACAAATGCTAGATCAGAAACGACTTTTTTCAAGTTAGTAGCATTATTTTCGTGACGCTTAAATTGACTTCGACATTATAAAGACACGCTGCAAACTAAACAGGAACTTAATCACACATGTATGTACGGGATACCTCAGTGTTCGTAAGAACACATTTTATTTCACTGTATAGGATTGTGAACGAATGGAATGCTTTCACCGAGTCTATTGCCATGTCCTTTCAAGAGCGTAAATGATCTTGAAGTACGCTTTACAGTACAGGTATATAACCTCTACAGGTGATTAATTCTACGAACATAAGAGGGGATGGGGTTGTTTTTGAGGGTAGCCCTTGAAATAACCATATTAATTATTTGACCTTGAACAACCCAATAGCGATTGCTCCTTGCATGGCGTTGTGTTTTCACTGTTTTTATTATAATTTATGTAGCAATATGGATGTTTCTATATGGATGAGGAGATTGCCGGGAGGAGACGCAAAATGCAGCAAACATCATCACGCATACATGGATATTTCATCTTTGGGGATTAAGTGTGATATGTTCTTAAAACAAATAGGGTTATTAAAGTTAATATCATTAACAGCCGCTTTAAAATGTAAGAAAAATCGGTTATTCTGTGTGTGGAAATATCATAACTTAAATATTCCTGGTGTGACGTCACTTAAGCACGATGAAACCGTTAAGTTTCCCCTCTATAGTTTTTTGATCCAACTTTCATGATGAATGCAAATCGTATTTCTGCAGACGACAATTCAAATGAGACAAACCAATAAGACACAGACGACATTTGAGGGCATTACTTGTATATCAAATAAGTCATTTAGTATCTTTTAAAACCTTCTATAGCTAAACCATATTTCCTGGCTATTTGGGGGATGGGGGGAAGGGGGGGGGGGGGTTAACATCAATATAAGCATCTATGAATTTGCTTCTCTTGAAAATAGAACTTACTCGGACGTTTTGATTGTCTGCAAACAAGTTTATCTCCTGCTTGACAATTGGGTCAAAGAATGAACAACACTGTTACACGATATCCTGTAGATTTCAGTCGCCGCCGCCCTTCTGTTGTGTAACAGTTTCAAGGAACCAATTTGCTAAACATCTGAAACGTTTTACACGAGACCACTGCTCAACATCACACACAATTCATGACAAACTTGCGTGGTGACCTGATAACAGACCTAATTTATAGTCTAGAAATGCCTCAGAATGCATCATTGATGCCTCAGCTATTTTTTAGACCCTTCCCCAAACATACGAGTCGGCTCCAACGAGCCATGGCTACAACCCCTTCTTTACCGAAAACCCATTATTCGCTTCTGGCCGTTTCATAAAGATTCATGCCCATACGTATATCAGTCGGAGGAATTTAGAATCCCCCCTCCATTACATTTACATTCCTATGTGACGGTCACTAAATGCTGTACCTTAGCTATACAGTATATACTCCCTAATTCCCTGTATTTTACTTGTGTTTAACTAAATAGAGTTAGTGCTATGTACAAACTCATCAGATGCCCTATGCCGTCTCTCACTTTGTTATAAACTGATGAGGATGTAGTCATACCTACAATAGGATTGACATTACCCCTGCCCCACCTTTCCTGACCATGTTCAGCACCACTGCATGTAGTGTGAACTAAAGATCATCGAAAATGGAAAGACTGATAGATGTCAGTCTGTAAAACAAACAAGGAAATAATTAAGTGTTTAGTGTATACACCAACCTTCTGTTACCACGTACGTGGTTCACAGCAAACATGTGGCAATGTTTTACAATTCACAGTTTGGCAGGGTTCAAAGCACTTATCAGGCCGGGTGGGTGGGAGGGAGGGTGAGTGCTTGGGGAGGGTCTGATCTCTTACTACCGCCCGCACAAGGCAGGTCTGTACTCGTTACTTACCCGAGGTGCCGCGAAACTTGTTGGCAGACAGAGATATAGTATGAGAAGTGTAAGACAAATTATCCGAATAACTCCAAAGTGACAGTTCCTTATTTTGATGTTAATTCCATGTAATAATCCAAGCGGTGAGATTGAGGAGGAGAATAAATGCCTTTGAATTAAATGACTGTTTAAAGAAATATAACGAAATCGCGATAATCCTCTAGTAATACTTGGTTCTGGTCTTTTCGTGCTCCATTTGTGTTTAGTTCTACATTGCTCGTGGATTCTAGTTGTGGGGTCCGATTCACCTCTGATTAATAATGTCTTTTCTGGCGTTGAATACGAAACTGGATCAGCAGGTCTCGATTCTGTTGAGCAATTGGAGTTAAGATTCGGTATTTTCCTTCCGGTGAGATTATTCTCTGGACTACGTATTTTTCCATTCACCATGACATCGGAGTAATACAGACATCCTGCTAAGCTACATGGCGTATGCATGCCGTGCTTAAAACCACGACAATATCGTGACATGCCCACTGTCCTTTCTGCATTCTTCATAATGAAAGTTTTAGGCGATCCCAAGCAATAGGCACATTACATACAGAAGGAATCGGGAAACATGTCGGCTGGTTTATATATCCCTATATTGTGTGACACACGTGTACGTCAATAGTTCCAGTCGGTGTGTTCTATCATTCAAATGTACTATACACACAATGGCTTCACGTGGTTTGAAGTTCATGTAATGTTGAATTATGGATAAACAGTCTCGCTTCACACATGTACTGAAATGAACGGTTCCAGTGTTGATTTATCGCTTAATACATAAACAAGTGTGTTTATTAGCTTACCGCAAAGTAAGTTCACGTTGCAATACATAAATAAAAAGCAAACAAACTTGCTTCTTTATTGATTCAATTCCGTTAAGGAACAATTTTCAAATGAGCGTTGAAGAGATTAAAAAGCTTTAGACATAGAAAAATACACAGTATACTGATATATAAAAGTATCAATCTTGCACCTGTATGTAGTGAAGCGAGGGGGACTTCATTCACTAATCTGATTGGTGCTAAGAACACACCAGGTGACAACATTTTCATATGTGACTTATTTGATTGGTTCATTCATCTAAAGGAGGCGTAGCCATTCTCCTCGTGTGGTCTACTTCAACGCCTCATGCGTAGAGAACAACAAGTGAGGGGAATCAACCTGTTAATGACGATTGGGTAATTTCTAGTTACGTTTACCTTTCTGAACATTGAACTGTAAAGACCAATCAATTTATGATGTCCCCTGATCACGTAACCCTTCCCACAAAACCATTAAATCTATAAGTAGGAGAGAGAAAGAGGAAGAAAGAGAGAAAGATCTACCGATAATATATTCTAAAGAGACCAAAAAAGAAGAAAAGAAAGAAGAAGAAGAAGAAGAAGAAGAAGCGGTAAGCAAACTGCTTATGTACTGCAAACAGCCTACTTATAGGTAAATATACAGTTAGAGGGCGTGGCGAGTATATAACAATTTGTTTTGTGAATTTTTGTTGTATGATGAAATTCGACCGAGTTATATAGTTCAGAACAGAGCCTGGTTACTCGGGCAATCGATAAGCCTGTACTTACCACGAGCAATAAACCAACTGAGCTGGTGGATTAGACAGAAAATCTGCCTCTATTGTCATAAAGGTAGCCGTAAGATCAACGATAGTAACAAGTGATTTTATTTGTAACGCCATATTAACTTGCATGGCACGTTTTAAACTGTTTGTATATCTCTAACAGAAAGATAAAGAAGACACAACGGCTGAATAGAATGACAGTCAAAAGCACAACGCGGTTAACCAATTCACACGGATTAAGCTATTGTGTGGGCCATCTACGGTTTGTTCGATAAAATTAGTTCTGGCCAAATAGTTTAACAAGATAAGTGGGTAACGAGAGTCCCCTTGGGACATTGACGTCGATGGACCGGTCAACTCAGCTGAATTGGTATGGCCACTTCTTTACGAAAGTCTTTTCTTTAGAGACTCCTATTTGATATGAGTGCATGAGCAGGGGGGGGGGGTGGGCCTGTTTATTGACCTCATGTCCCTGGTCATTAATACGGTACTCCAGTAGTTTAGCTGCTTCTTCCGGACAATTTATAAATCTGTAAAGTAGGAATTTCCTTGACCCGGAGTCCTTGCCCAAGCACAGGGAGCTATTACTATAATTGCCCAAGCATCCAGAGGCAAAGTGAAGGACTGGACAATCGAGGAGTCCTCGAGGGCCCAGAGCAGTTCGGAATCCATGAACCTCCTTACATTGCCTACTAATGAAACCCGACATTTAGTACTCTTGCGAACAAATCTTGCCCTAATACTATAACTAAGCGTGCCGTGTATCCTAGCGAAATAAGAGAGAGACTAGGCCTGTCATAACTGGATTGTAGAAACTTCCAACTAACTCAGCTCACCTCTTCTCTTTTCAAACAACTGTTTTTTTTTTCATACCAAAATAGACGGTACTTTTGAATGGACAGGCGAATTGTAGATAATGAGACATCACGAAAAATTTGTTTATCATTTTCCAGTTGACGAAAATGATCAAATTGTCAAATAGCTGCGTTTCGTGTAACTTGGCAACACGTCAAAATAGCATTATTTGTTCAATGACCTTTTTGCCCGGGGTCCACCCGGTGCATTATAGTCATATATAACACTGGTTCCCATGTTTTGAAGCAATACTGAATCGCGAGACAATTTGCTTTGTAATGACGCTAGAATAATAACCATTTAGAATAGTTATGTATATCAGTTGGAATCTTCCTAATATTTACATAGTATAGCATATGTAACTGTAGTCTCCGACATTTGGTTTTGTTATTAAATATCGGTTATTGAAGCACTATGTATGTTTGATAAAGTTGTATTGTCATTTTAACGCATACCATTAGAAACACTGAAAAGTTTCAGCGGCGATTGCGAGATATATTTAGCTTGTCTGCTGCCGTTAAGAGAGAAGGTTGCTGGGCATTCCCTTGTTTAATTCATAAAGGAGTAAATACAATATTCGTCAATCTGTTTTTTTATCAACTTTATCGAGCTTTAATCATAACAAGTATATATATTAAACTAAGTTCATAACACAAGCTTCAAGTTCTTTCGGAATTAGGTACATCAATCTTTGAAGTTTCGTTCATAGCAGGAATGATATTGTAGATGGGTGTGATGTTGGATTTAGATTCGGAGAGACTTAAACTAATAGGCAGACTTATTTTGATCAGATTGATGATAATATCTCGACCAATACATTTAATTGATATCTATATGTACTGAATCATAACATAGATATATACTAATGCATTATCTCTCTCGTTTATCATGCAAATGTGTTTTGTGGCGACACCAGGGGATTGAGGTGGAGGGGTTGGGGGAGGGGGCAGGGGTAGTGTCTATGTGTCATGAGAGAAAACGTCATTTCTCGGGTGACGTTCATTCAGTATCTGAATTGATGTACGTTTACTCCTATTGGCTATTAGTGAAAATGACATGTATTTGTTAACAGATGTGCTAAAAACTCGATTCACGACATGCCAAAAAACAAAAAACAAAAACAGGAAGGGGAGGGTGGGGGTGGGGGTGGGGGTGGGGGTGGGGGTGGGGGTGAGAGGAGGGGCGAGATTCCGGGATAATGCAGGTCAATTTACAGGCTATAAGTATAGTTTAGACAAGTACCGTATAGTCCTAGATCTAATGTAGCCCGCTTTGTCTGTTCGTCGAGTAAGTTGTTCAGTTCTTTGCCTCGTAACGTCATGTGTTCCTTGATATTACTCCATTGTCGATAAAATATCGTCACCACTTTTCAAGGCTATCCAAACTTGTACGTATCATAGAGTATATAAATCGGACTTAACATTCTACACAACTGTAACAACGAGGCTCGGGTGGTTGATTGACTACGTGAAGTCTCGGTTTAATTATCAATCCATACCGAGCGTCCCAACAAGGGTGTAACCACTGAATAGCATACAGGTCAGGATTGATGGACGTTTACTCCTATTAGTGAAAGTAATATGTATTTGTAAACAGATGTGCTAACAACTAGATTCACGACATGCCAAAAAAACAGGAAGGGAGGGGGGGGGGGAGGCACGGGGAGAAGGTGGGCGAGATTCCGGGAAAGTGCAAATTTGGAAGGGAACATTTTGAACCATGTGTTTTTAGTTATCTTATAATTAGATTAAGTTTCAAATAATCGAAAAAGATCGTTAGTGAGGGAAATTTTATTTGATGGAGTATTAGGAATTGAATATTCACCAGTTTTTCTTTATACGTGTTTATATGACTTAGAAGAATGAAATAAAGGGCGAAGCGTACGTGATTCTCATCTGCTTTGTTGTGGACGCCCCAATGGTTATGCAAAGAAGCATATAGACTCAGAGGTACATTAGCTGTAATGATCAAAGTGTGGTAGTACTGCGTGAATGATGATACACTATAGTTCAACTGAAATACAAGAAGCCTATTACAAGTCGTGTCAGATATACTAAGATATCTAAATTATAACCTTGAAAAATATTGTCGTATTTAGTTCTCAGTTCCAGCTTAGTTCTCAAATCAACAGCTTAAAAGTTCACCAAACACGACTGGTTTGGACACCTGCTATATCATGAGAGGTTCCGATCTTGTTACCGTCCTGGCTATGACTATTTGTCCATAATATGAAAGCTCACAGCTATATATACCATTGGTGCTGGATGACGGTTTCCGAAGACATCTTCATTCTTTGATACAATATTATCCCTTCTTTCCCCATAGCCGGTAGTACGATAGTCGTCATATACCCTCTTCTAAGGGAACAGATAATACACAATGGGATACACAATGGAACTGCGTAGTGTCTCTTGAGCCGCATACAAATATTTCGTGACAGATTCAAAAAGGTGTCTTTATTCTTTTAGCTTCAAATTTGGTCGTCCTTCTTGTGCATGATGTTTTTGTATCTTAACAGTTTTAAACATTTACAAATACACTGGCCTAATAGTACGTGTGGGTAGGTATACGCAAGTATCTCATAGCTCAGAGACCCAAATGAAGACAACAATTAATTTCAAAACAATGCACAGAAGTTTGGCTATAATGTGTCCATCACTGAGTTATGTATACATTTTCATATATATACAAGTCTCAAAGAATGAAACATTAAATACAGAACAGTATGATACAGTATATCATATGATGCCATACGGACACAATTAATGTTTAACAACGCTGTTGTGAAACATGGTTGTAAGAGTTTACCACATACATGAAGTCAACAAGAATAGGGCCTGGTTGTAAACGTATTGACCTTAACGCAGAAAGCTGCTATAAATCGCTTGCTTAGTGGAGATATAAAATAAAATTGATTGCTATGTCAAAATTTCAACCATTCATCTATAAATTTCGACTCTTCAATAAAAGTCGAATTTTCGAGACAAAAGTTGTATTGTTGTCCTATATGAGCCATTAGCGTAGGGCACATAAACATCATGATATTCTTAGGGCTGAGAGAATCCTATGCCACTGACAGACCGAAGTGGGGGTAGGGTGGGGGGGGGGGAAGTACACTGATTTAAATGAAACCCTACCCTTGGTTAGCTGTTCAGGAACTCCCGTACGTCGTATGAGGGTATGCGTATGAGGGAACACCCAGCTTATGACTTCCTGTCCTATGATCATTGCATCATCATATACAGTTGTACATACAAATAATATAGAATCGGACACTATCAGATAATATTTGTCCCTATCGTATTGGGCACATGCATTTACGTAGTGGTAAGCATTACAGGCACGAAATCCGACATTGTTACGTAACCATTGTTACGTAACCATATCACGCAAATCGCAGTTTCATGAGATCACACAATAAACTATTTCTGTGTGAAAATCACTCAAATCGATCATGGGGTAAAAGAGCTTTTGCTGCTGCTGCCCCTTCTCTGTGGAACAGCCTTCCAGAACATGTAAAACACAGTCCATCTCTTGCTTCTTTTAAACGCTCTCTCAAGACTCATCTGATAAAAACTGTTTAATTAATTGTTCAATGTTGCCCATTTTTTCTTGCATTTTTGTCTTGTACTAAGTTTACTCTTTTTTTTTTGTGCTGTCGCACTGTTTGTGTCACTGCGCCATGAGTGTCATTTTTGACGGATACCGGCGCATTATAAATGTCCATTATTATTATTAT
>JAIPMN010002973.1:0-10492 GCA_020650975.1 Apostichopus californicus | reverse complement strand
GGATGTTGTGTGCAGCGAGCCAGTTTCCTATGCGGACAGCATTGATTTCTTACAGAAGTGGATGTCAAAGGGTGGCTAGATGTTTCCTATGAGACCAGTATACATTTTGCAGCTGTTATGAATCCAGAGCTTAATTTATCAAGAAGTTGATGTTAAGTGCAGCAAGGCATTTCCCTATGAGGACAGCACTGATTTCATACAGAAGCGGATGTTGTGGATGTTTTCCTATGAGACCAGTATGGATTTTCACCTCACTTCAACAACTCATACATATTTCTGTCAGTGGGTGAGAATACCTTGTTCAAACTATTACCTGATTATACCTGATATTTCTCAGCAGCTTTGGCTACATTGCAATATGTTTCTTCATCCACGAATGGCCTGACAGCATCATGAACTATTACAATTGGGCTTCCCTTTATTTGGTTGTCTTCTGAAGCATCTAACTCTGTCTTCGCATGAATCTCAAAAACACATTTCTTGATGGATTCATGTCGAGTATCCCCACCTTGCACCAGTTCCACCTTACTTAACTTATTTTGGCTGATTAAGTTCTCGACAAAGTCGAACCAACTCTCTGATATTGCAACGTAAATCTTCTGGACCCATTTTATTCTAAAGAAAAGAAGGCAAAATGACATCATTAGAGGAATGTGAAAGCAACTTTACATTATTTAAAGTGACCATTGATAAATCATGTGGAACAATAATTTATCCAGTCTCGCACAGCAGAACGTTATGCAAAAAGTGAAAATTGCTCTTCAAGTGCAAAGATGTACATAGCAGTTTCTGTACACAGGTAACATAGTATATTATGATAGACAAAGGTCAGAGACCTGCTACACAAATTTTGAACTCTAAATTACAGATACTCTCTGTACTCTCTACAGTACTGTCATTTGAATCAGTAAATGAAATTGCATTGTGGTTTATTTTATGACCATTCCAAGCAACAAATTCATCCAATTTCCATCTATGCTATACAAACTAGACAAAGTGCTATAGTAAGTGCAGAGATGTTGAGGAGCTCTTGGACACAGTAACCATAGTAATGTCTTTTGTGAGAGAGGGACATTCAGAGGCTTCAAAACTGATACACAAAATCTGAACACTAAGCTATTCTGCTTTCTGGCAGAAAATTAATTCTCAATGTAGTTTTATTCGCAGCAGTGGTAACTAAGTATGCCAGTCAGTGCCAGTCTCTTAGGAGAGGCAGGTTTGAACTACTCATCAGTATGCACTTTGCAAAGTTGATTTTAGCACTGGACTGACAAAAATGTCCTACCATGGCTCTAACCATTTGCAGATAATAAACTCTCCACAATGCTCCATGACATATAGCAGAAGTTGTAAGATCTGAATGGATAACTGACCGAGGACAATGTCCTTAAGTTACCAATGACCATCGTTCTCTGGTATCCACACACAGTGCACAGGATAATTAACTTTGCAACAGAAAATCTAAACAAATCTAACAAACAGTCACAGGATCAACACTATACTGTGAAGGATGAATGCAGATGTCTATGCTCAGTGACTCAACTGTTCAGTTTTCCGTTCAAATAGATTCCACTCTCAAACAAGCCATGTACACCAAATATTCACAAATAACATTAAACAACAGAAAGTTTGATTTATCCCTAACTTTGCTCCAAGTCTCAGGTGTCACAGAATATAATATATAATACATAATATACAGAACTTAAAAGTTAAATGAAGTGTGCCGTTATAAATAATGTACCTTTGCAGCGATTTCAGTGTGTACAATATAAGTGGCTGTCCATTGATGAGAGAGAACTGCTTCGGAGTTGCAGACTTAAACCTCTCGCCTTTGCCAGCCGCTGGGAGAACAGCAACTACAGGTCTTGTAATGCAGGCCATTGGTCGTTTGACTGTAAGTTACTAATATTCCTGCAACAAAAAAGAATTTGGAATAACATTTACATACCTGTATATGCTTCCTGCTAATGTCATACCATAACTATATTGGTTTTGCATGTTTATATGTATACAGTACAGTAAGTCATTTGCTTTGCTCAAAGCTACATACTGTAGAGAGTAGTTATTACAACTGCTATGACTGGAAAAATAACAGGAAAGGTGAAAGATGGTCTTATATAAACTTTTTTAACCCACCCCCAAAATTATATTAAGGGGGACATTTTACAATTTTCTACTTTTCCATTTGACCACCCGAACTCTGCTTGTTCCAAATGCAACTATGGTCGATTCAACTGTACTATACAGTTCTATACTTTCTCTGTAGGCAGGTTGGAAAAAAGTACAGTATATACAGTACATGCATGTCACACTGGAGTACACAGAACAAGTATACATGGTACAGAGATGCACCGAACAGTGCTTTTGTTTAGAACAGGCAGGCTGAAAAATTTCACAATTTAGCCACTTGCTAAACAATGCAAGTGCTTAAAATCTACATGTAATATCCATTTTCCTACAGTATATCCTAACACACATCAGTTACTGTACACTACAGGCTATTGAGGGCAGCCAAATAGTATTTTTCCTTTTGTACATCCTGATCCGCTTTGTGTTTTCATACTTTGTTGTTTGTATACTGTTTTTGTGATTGGATCAAATATATGATGAAATGAAATCATGAATTTGCTGGTCAGAAGCATTAATACAGGCTGTGTACAAGGCTTATCAACAGTGACAAAAATAAGGAGACTACCTGTATATACAAGAGAGATTATATAGATTATATATAGATTATAAATATAGACTTTTATGGCTATAGACAACATGTAAAGTTTAATAATTATATCGGCAGCTTAATGCAAGTGCCTAATGCTGTCACTGTCAAGCTGCGAAATCCACTGGTAGTTAATAAGTACAGCCTGTACCCGGCCTAAATGAAGGATATTAAAACGCACAGTACATGTTGTACTGTGATTGTTACACACTAAGCAAGAGATGAACAGTCAGTAATCAAAGCCATGTAGCCCTGTTTGTAGGTTTCAAGTGTAGAAATGATATGGCCTCAGTTTTACATGCAGTAAATTGAGAGCAAATATAAACTGTACAAGTAACACATCAAAACCAGACAAGGTGTGTGCATCTAGGATAGTCCTTTTAGTCTTTGTTGTGCACAAGTTTAAGTGCTGAACCACTTAAGAGAACCTGTTAGCATTCACAGGAATTTGACCATTTTGTAGTTTGAAATGCATTTTCCTAGAAATTTGTGATGGCTGTTAAGTCTATGTCTGTATGTCATGAATATTTGATGATTATGACAAAATGCTATCACTATGAGTATTACTTTAAGTTGTAACAGAGTGGAACACTATCATTGCTAATTATGTATGTACAGTATTCCACTGAATAAAAGACTGAATACCAATCCGGTCATTAAAAGATAACCTGCACAAGTTGGAAGAAAATGGATACACCTTGACCTCTTGAGAGCGTTAAAATATTCATTTGTCCACTTTTTTAGGACTGTATTTATACTGGATCTTTGTGTTATGCATTAGTGGTAGTTTTGTTAAGTATGTGAACCTTCAAGAAATTGCATTATACTACATATACTACATACTATTCTTAATATACACTGTCATGTCTAAGAGCTGTGCATTATACGTACTGTAGCCTGCTCCTCAAAGTTGGGTTTTTTACCTAACAGCATATGCCGAAAAGGTCTTACACAAATTCGGCATGGACAATGCCAAAGTATCACAGTTGCCACACCAGTCGACGCCAGCGCAAAGCTTGTGAAAGCAACAGACGACTGTGATAACTGTGTAGATCAAGGACTGTAACAGTCTGCAGTGGGCAGTTTGCTGTACCTATCAACTATGACAAGGCCAGATATTACCTATGCAGTGTGGCAAGGTTCAGTGCAGTAATAACAATTTCATTAGATAATACGGACAACAGTACATTATGGTCAATGGTGTCAAAAGCCGAGCTTAAGTCAAGGAGTACCAGCACAGTAGCATGTCCACTGTCACTGGCAACTAATATGTCATTAGTCACCCTCAAAAGGAAAAGGAAAGCAGATTGCCTGGAAATATTGAGTCTATTAGAATGCATGTGAGTATTCAATCATTTTTAAGGACAACTCTTTCAATCAATTTACCCAAAAAAGATGGATTGGAGATCGGTCTATAATTTTTAAAGTTGTTATGATCTAGGCCATTCCCTTTGATTACAGGAGAAATATCTGCAAGTTTAAGACCCCTCATACTGCCAGTGATGAGAGACAAATTAACAAGATGACATATGCAAGGAAGAAGATCAATATTAGTTTGTAGGAGATCTCTCAGAAGTATATCACTAGGGGAGCATTAAATCCTAGTATCATTAATTATCTCCCTTAAATCTTCAATTGTGGTAGGTTGAAACTGAGATAAGACAACTCCACGATAAGCAGAAGCAAGCTGTTTAGATTCTCTATCAATGTCCTGAAAATTAGAACGTATTTGTGCTATTTTGTCATTAAAATACTTATTAAAGTCATTTGTAAGAGCTTGTAGAGAAACAGTAGGTGGAAGGATTTTGGTTTGATTTTTATCAAGGAATTTATGCACAAATTTGTAAAGGGCTTTGGAATTCCCCTCACAATTTTGGAACTTGATTCTAAAGAAATTATACCATTTCTGGTATGGATGTTGCAGTCCAGACAAACCCTGAGCACCCTGAGGCAGCCAAGCTAGCCATGCACACTCTAGCTACCTGCAGGTTGGACTATTGCAACAGCGTCATTGTCAAGCATAAGAAGTACATGACTGTATCACACCAGAACTCATTGCTCCCCACACTACAGGGTATCGAGTTCAAAGTACTTTTTCTTGTGTATAAAGCTTACCATAAACAATCGCCATCTTACATCTCAGACTTACTTCAGCTACAACCATCATGCAGACAACTCAGATAATCTACATCTCCACCTCATTTTATTGTACTGTACATACCCAAACCTCATACATATTTTCACGGGAAAAAATGTTTTTTTCGTAAAAATAGTCAACTTTCTCCGTCCGTAGAATTGGACCGCACCATTATGATTTGGGTGGGTTTGTGTTAGGGTTGGGAACTACATTTGTGTACAGTGTCGGTAAGGTGGGTTGACGTAGTAAGAAAGTGCCACCAAAGTAGTTTGATGAATGAACTCCAAACCAATCAAATCATTGAATGTTTTTAAAATAATGAATATTTCTTATTGTTTTTCCATTGAAATTTACATGTGTTTTTATTAATTTTTACAGTCTTGCTTACTATCATTTTGCCTGGTTTTATTATTCTCTCCGTGTATTTTATTCTGTAACGGTGCGGTCCAATGTCATTGCGCAAGAGCAATAGCATCAGGTCGTCCAATTCTACGGACGGAGAAAGTTGACGATTTTTACGACAAAAACATTTTTTCCCGTGAAAATATGTATGTACGATGGTTCCAGTCAGTTTTAAACGTTTTTCCAGATACACTCTGATTACAACCATTGTATTTGATGGTATTTTAAACTTGTTGTCTTGAGTTGTCTTGAGTTGTCGTGAAATGTGCCTGTTGACGCTAATTAGTACGACCCCTTTGCTGATCCGAAACAAAAGCAAAGAATTAAATGATTGCAGAAAACATATATATCAAAAGATTATTGTCAAAAATGGATGCATGTCCATCATAAAAATGGCTGATTATGTTTCTCCTTCTAGCAACTCCCTCCCTGATAAGTATAACGCAGTGACAAAAAAAAGGGGGGGGGGGTTTGGGTTGACTAGCCTACATATCATTTTCAGTACACAGCACATTAGAACTAGAAGACCTATTGATAAAATGTGCTAAGTGAATTTCGTGTGTACTGAAGCTCAGTGGTCGTGGTGTTCTAATGATCGATACAAATTTATGTGTGTTGTCAAATTACTGTGCGGATTAACTAGTTAGGCCTGTGTACATTAGAATGATATGAGTATGAGAGAGGCTAGGCCTAGGCTAACTAGTCTAAGCTGCTTAGGCCTAGGGGCTACAATAACAGAAAGAAACGAATACCCGCCATATAATACCTCAAAAACACTTGTTGCGTTGCATATACCGGCGAAACCAAAATCAAGAAGTGTGTTTGACTATTTTCTGTATTTCTTGCGCTTGATTCTCAGAGTCGTAAGTTATCTTGAAATTCACGTGTGGTTTGTTTTTAGGCCGTGGCTATTCTTACGACTAGTCGTAACAATTATCTATAAACTATTCTTACGACATCGGCGAATTCATGCGCAGTAAAGTAAATAAAGCAACTGTGCGTGTAGTAGGGGTAACCCTCAACCTAACCCCTAATCCTAATCCTATCCCTATCCCTAACCCTAACCCTAACTGGAAATTATTGTTACTCATGGTCGTAAAAATAGTACTCCTGGTTGTAAAATAGCAACTGCGCATGCGTAATCGGCAATTATTCTTACGACTCGTTGTAACAATAGACACTTCCTTGTTTTTAATTTCGTTCTTCATGACGCATTTAATCATCGGTGGATCTGTATGGAACGCGAAATCAAACAGGAATTGTAAACGTGCACATACGTGAACATACACATGTCCTATACGTGGTCTCACCTCCTCACCAGTCACTGATAGTTTTAGTTTGTCCTTAACAATGTACAACAAACTACATCAACAACGTAAAATTAATTGAGAATTTTAAACATATTTGAAGGAGAAAAGACAATTCTTTGCTAGAACGAAATTCCAATCAACAAGATCCCAGGAAAAGGAAAATTCTGGTGTCAATGTGGCAATTATATGGAACCAGAAAATATTCCAAGCCGTTAGTTGAAAAACCCATGTCTTGTCTCTAACTCAAGATATGCTTGGTTAATTGAAACCAATTTTGACTGGCTTAACCCTTGATTCTTCTCTGGAGTCGATCACAGTAGGTGGTCTGTGATGTCATAACGGCAAATGGAATTAATTTTCTTATAGAACCTTCTTGTTGATTTATCCTTGCAACCTGCTTCATTTGGAACGTCTATTTATCTGTCAATATTCTCCAATTTACAATTTTATCAAAATGCAACATTTTTAGAAATAATATCTTCTGTGAATAAAGAAAAGTATTTCCAGCTGAACTGCGGTGATATCAACATTCATACTGTTGTTGCCAGATCGCAAAATACCATCAAACTTGAAAAACTAGTCATATCTTCGCCATACAAACTGCATGATGCGGATGTGTTTTTGACCTACAGATACAGAGATTTCCAGCACTGTTATTAAGCCACCGGAATGTTAAGGGGTAAAGATAATTCGCTAGTCTGACTGGCAACTTCACCAAAGAAACGGTTACCATAGAGATCGTCACCAACCAAGACCTCGATAGCTCGATCAGTTGGTGTAACACCGGGTTTGTTTCCCTTCTCCTGGAACCTCCCGGAGGCGAGCCTGGTTATACAAAAAGATTGTCCAGGCTGTTTACGCAGTGCAGCATCCATATTGTTGTCAATTTCATCGTATGTTCGATTGCAGTAACGTATACTTGCATACATTTTGAATATATGTACATTAGCGTTGCTTTCTACGTTGTTCTTGAAGCATGACTTTAGGCAGATATTTTAGTCTTGTAATGCTAGACCAATGATAAATATTGAGTCCGATGGTGATGTTTCTGCAGCTGTTTCGGCTGCATATAAACAACAGAACACATTCAGATGCCATTCAACGCCATTTGTAGTTGGCAAATTTGTAACACGTTCATGTCATTTAATTGATGCCAAAAGAGACTTGTGTTCGCATTGAGTTTTGTGTTGCATCTGAGGAACTGACCTTATCGACTGTGTATTGGGCTATTAATCCTATCACTTTGATTGACTGATATCCGCTATTTAAAGGGTCATTTCTCAAAAATTAAAACAAAATGTTATAGAAAAACAACCTTCACTGATAGCAGTAGTTTTGCCGGTCTACAACACATCGCAATTAATTTGTAACTATAATCGTCCTTGACAAAGCAAAGATTGCGACACGTTACACCTAATTATAATATATAATGATGTCATGACCCATGAAGTGCCAAACTTCAATAAGTTGCGACTTAATTAACTAATCGATGGTGCAGAACAAATAATAACATACTATTTATAGAAACAAGATATCTGTGAGAATACAAATCTAAATCACTGATATAAATGGATAGCAGAAAATTATGCAATGAATCTAGTTACCATAATTAATCTAGACTTTAAAATATGGTTGTGGAGTGTGGGGCGGGTGGGATATGGGGTGGGGGAGGGGGAGTGGGTAAACCAAAATGATGTACGGAACGCAAGCACTAGTTTCGATAAGACAACTGAGCAAAGAGCAGGCATATAGGCTAATTGTGATTAGTAAGATAATATCTAAAAGAAAACTTCTTGAATGAATTCTTCATTTAAGGTAAAACTCTTTGTATCCTTGTATGGTCGTCTGGTAGATATAATCGATATCAATGATATATTGACAGGAAATAGATTATTTACAAGACGATCCATGAACTGTTTTTATTTTAATGAATAATCAAAACGTTTAGCTCTTCTAGTAGAACAAAGGAGGTTCATGATGAACTAATATTAAAGGAATATGTACATGTCAAGTTGCTTTTAAAGAATGTGCGACTTTGTAGAGCACGGTATAGTAAGGACAAAGTCTCACACATCTTATTTCTAATAATTAATAAAACCTTAACATTGTGAAAGATTCCGGTATCCAGTTTGCCTCTAGCTGTGATAAATATTAATATGAAGAAAAGTGAATGACTCACGATCGAAGAAAAGTCTAAGAGAATATGACTTAGTCTTTATTAATTACGTGTTTAAGTGCTATATATTGGGCAAAATCTACATAGAATATCCTTGTTTCATTAACTGCAATCTTCTGTCGAGTACTATTTGATAGGGTACTTGACAAGTTAAAGAAAACTATAAAGGTTTTTACATGCATATTCATACCTTTAAGACGCTTGGTGTGTGAATTGTCGAGCAATTAAATTATATTCCATAATATAAACCACAACCATGGGTCTCATAGTCTATGTAAGACATGTTTTGAACAGATCTGTAATTCGATTCATTATAGTCCATTTTTTCTTCTGTTTCGATGAACATAATCTCCTATCATTTCTGTTCAAACCAACCGTTATGTGTTTTAACATAAGTAAAAAAGTGGTATAAAGCTGAAAAGGGCGCCAGCAGTCCATTTGAGTCCGTCAGGGGGGCATCCGCCCCCCCCCCCTGACTGTATGGGCACTTCGCCACTGGTTGCATCAATAATTCATCCAGAGTTCAAAAATAGCATGTACAATGTACAATATGTACAATATTTGTAAAACTTTGGGTAAGATCCTGTAAATTATAAACGTTCCGTGTCTCCTGGCTTCTTCATTCTTAGTCTAAGTGGTGACAGTGTCCATCCAAAAGCAACCACATAGCTCAAAAAGGATAGTACAGTAAGACAGCCAAAGGAAATACGGTAGGATCCAGTCATATCTACCACAAGGCCTGGACAAGAAGAAAAAGTATGCATTGATAGTAATACTATTAATACCTTTCTTATAATGATGGTTTCGTAACTGCCGTGTAAGGAAATCAGATCTTAACCGTGATATAGGTGTTATGTGGGGAGGTAGGTCATGTAGTCAACTTAGAGTATATGCTAATTTGTATATCTCATAAGGATGGCGTCGAATGGGATAGTATAGAGTTATACCGAATTAAGTACGTACGGTTCAGATGGGTGTATAATTAGGCTTATTCCAAAACATGAGCTGGAATGACCAACTCCTCGTCACTTCTTTAACATTATGTTTTGTCGAAGTGTTAAAAGGTTACCTACCGTACAACATACCGCATTAGTTATAGGCCTATGTGTTAGCAAAATATTTGGAAATGAAGAAAACTTATTACGTTTGTTGGCGCTAAAACTTCCTCCAGATATTCAATCTCGTTTGACTTTCTAGCACGATTGAGCTTGTACTTGAGAAAGTACCGTATTGCTATGATTGCAAAAGATGATTGGACCGATAAAGGTAAGGAGTAAAAAAGATTGGGTGAGGGGCTTGCTTCTTCCTTCCTTCTCCCCTCCGGCACTTAAATGATTGGAAACGAAGAGAAAACGCTAAACGTAGAGAGGCAAGGAAAAACATATTTAGGGTAAAGTTGGCCATGTGCAAACGACCCCTGGGTCACACCCCTTCTCAGATTGTCCTTATGTTAATCATACCTGTAGTTATACCGCCGAGCTGGACCATTATTCCCCACAGTGTATAGAGAGTAACCACGGTAACCTTGAAATGATCGTCACAGACACATGAAGGTATGAGACCAGAGTTCGCCGATGACATAACTGCGTATGAAAACCCCGTCAGTGCGGCGACGACCGCTAAAACGTGGAACTGGTCGCAGAAGAAACTAATCGTATAACTGACCGTTATTAGTAGAGATGGCAAGGCAAATCCTAAATAGACGTCCATTGCGTACCTGGAGAAGATGATGATACAATATAGCCTGCCGA
>JAIPMN010002972.1:0-10419 GCA_020650975.1 Apostichopus californicus | reverse complement strand
AGAATTATTCCACAAAATAATTATCAATATTCTTTTGCATGATTTGAGCTCAAACATTGCACCATTTTGCATCTAGAGGCCTTAAAATTCCATTTTTTCGCCAAAGGGCGTATATATATATATATATATATATTTATATATATGTGTATATCTTCATATCTCTTGATATCACAACACCGAGAAACAACACATAGGCAGTACTAAGTTCAATTGGCTTAAACAAATTTAAATTGAAACATGTCAATTACAATTGATATATTCCAATTTAGAATGACACATGTCGAATCTTCGTGACTTGATACAGATGGCTGGCCATAACACTAACGTATTCTTCCTACTCGCATGGTCGCAGTTGAATCGCGCGCGTTAAATAATGCACATGTCGACAGAACTTTTGCTGTTGTTTTATAACTCACTGTTCGCGTGACTTTCTTATAAATCGTATTATTTAATAGCTACGATTTTTGAAAAGCCGTGAAGCGAACGAACAGACTGTGTCCAAAGTGTTGCATTTATTCGACAAAACGTGACAAGGCTTACAGGATTACGTGTAAGCGATTCACGCTTTTCTATCATCCCTCAGCGGGATGTGACGTCACAAGTTAATACTGAGCGTTTATAGCATGCCCTGATCCTCTCGTTCTCTGGTTCCTTATATGAATAATTAAACGTTTCGTGCTTGAAAGAGATAACAATATAATTAAAACCTCAATATCCAACTGTGTCTTAATACCGTATCGACTTATTAACTACTCCGTGTACAACTTCAAAGTAGTATCTTATTTCTGCTGACTTCAAAACTGCTGGCTTTAATTATAATTCTTGTTTAGATGAAATTCAAGGTAAATGAAAGGAAACGGTGACCACTTTGCATGATCATATGTCATATCTGCGTTACTATATATAAGTTAACTTCATTTGGGTGTCAAAGCGTGGGATATCTCTCCTTTTGGAAATTTGATTTGATTTTTTTTTCCTTTTGCTATTTTTAGCTTTTCTTCTTATAAATTTACAATTCTTGATAAACTTTCATTTGAAATTTAATATAATGAAGTATAGGCTATTTTGAATTTGTGTTTGTGGTTTCGGCAATGAGTTATTGTTATTGCTCAAGGATGTAACAAACAGTGACGTGTGTAATATACATGCATATTCATATTATTAAGGCTACGTCACGACATGTTGAAACACACGTTCTTCCTGGTAATGGCTGTAGTTAAATGATAATAGTGAGACACGTCATTTAGGTCAAGCTTTCTTTCTTTTCTTTTCTGTAATTATAGACGAAAATAATCGTTAGTCTTGTAAGAAGTAGAAACAATTGGCTCGTTCTTCCATATTGTTTACGTATTCAAATTAGTGTTTGTCTCTCCTTCGTAATATCACTCTGTAGTTAACTTGGTTTAATATGTCCAATACATGCCGCGTATGATATTTATTGATAATTATAACAGAGTTTTCGTCGTCCCAATTCTTATATGCAAATCGCTTCTCGGCCTTTTGGCTATAAGATCATGTGTAGTATCTGTTCCCTTTTGAGGGGAATGGTGATGCAAACCCGACGATGATCACACAGTCACAGTCCCGATGCAAGGGGACTGGGGCTGAGAGCGCATCAGTCGTTTGGTAGTTTGGTTTTCGTGCCCAGGTTCTTTCCTGGGCGACTTTTCCTTAACAAAAGTATTCTTATATGCAAATTAGGTTAAAGGTCAGTAGAACATACATCAACTTTATATATTTTAGGAACAGCTTTCTTCCTTTTCTTTTCTGTAATTATAGGCGAAAATAATCATTGGTCTTGTAAGAAGTATAAACAATTGCAATTATATGCAAATAATAATTACAATGCAATGATATGCAAATTAGGTGAAAGGTCAGTAGAACATTACATCAGCTGTATATAGTTTTGAGATGTCTTCCCGAAAATTATCCATAGTAGACGAAGTTACAGACATGTCAACTTCTGAGCCTCAGACCTGTGTCATTAATAATAAGGAAGATAAAAGAAAAAACAACACACAATTTGATCAATTCGTTGCTTACTTATAATGACAGTATTTTGTTTTATTCTCGAGATATGTAGGCTCTTGAAATTAATTCAAATTATTTAGGGAAACCGAATAAGATGAACATGTACTTTATAAGTTCAACTGCTACGTAACAAGATAAGCTTCATTTCAAATATCCTGTATATCTATTTAATCTCAAAACATTTATATATCGTTAAACAACAATCTTGTGTGTAAGGTAAGTGTATGTATTGTGGGGGAGGGTTGGGGCGGATAAAATACCTGCTGAAACATTACTGCAGTAAACCTTTGCAATCAGTCATTAAGCACATCCCTACATTTTAGCGACCTCTGCAATATAACTCCTCTTATCTCTAAACATCTTTTGTCTCATAAATGCAACATATAATTCAGTGCTAAGAAGCAAAAGAAAAAAAAATGTCAAGTGCGACTCGAGTTTACTCTCAACTACACAAACTGCAGTACAGCTTTTGAAAGCCTTTTGTTGACAATTCACAGTAACCCTGCCCGCTAAACTCATTAATCTTTCCCTTCATTCCGTCTCTTTATACAGCACCATCTACACGGACTTTTTAATTTGATCGTAATTTAGAAGGATTTTTTCTCTCCCTCCTTTTTTTTTCTCCATAAAGTATTCTTAAGTGCAGCCGTCGTCTCACTGCCATCTCGAACTAAATGAAGATGTGTTTGTATTCTTCGCGAAAAAGACACGATCTTATGATGAAAGTATGACGTCATCATGGCATTTCGTTCCTGGCTCTGCAGAGACGGCCATGCTATATAATATCCCAGGTACCTGCAGCATATCCGTGCAGTAAAAAGGGATGGAAAAGGCAATAGGATATATTCAAAGCGTAACAGAGAGGACGAGAAAATTTACAGCGTCAATAATGAAAAGATAATATGCTGTAGTAAAAGAACGAGTAATTCTTCAAGCCTTTATTTATTCCCGTCGATATAATGAAACTATACTGTAGGCCTATTTGAGTAATCATCAGATGACAAGACTAATAATGGTATGATAATTGTTTCGGTCAAAGTTTAAAGTTAACACCGTTCTCATAGAGAAGAGGGTGTGGAATGACGATCCATCTAATGCAAGTAATTTGCTATTTATGTATAATGATTTGTTAATGACTATACTGGGAGGATTGTAAACGGGCCGAGCATATTTGATGAATCTTGTTTTTGCATTTGTCACGCCGTCGTGGTTATATATGCACAATAAATGCATATATTAGGATAATATTTGCATAATGATCCATTGAGGCGGCGCACATTTATAGGGCTTTATATTGCAATGGTGTCTATAGCTATAGTCATTACCATTTTGCTTGAAGCTGATTTTCTATTGCGCTATGACATTACACTTTCGATTGAAAATTTAGGTTGTTTTTGGCCTGTATGACGCGCCTTACCTATAGTGGCCGAAGCACATGTAGTTATAAAACTACTACTGATTCGAAACCATACAGGTTAACTGTCGACATATTACCGTTTGATTAAGTCCAACTGAATTTGGTTCATTTACCTGACGATCATTTTAATCGATGGTGATATGTCTTCTCTTGGTATGACGTCACAGTATTGTACGGCACCGTACAAATGTTATTTTTGATATAGCTAGGGGAAAACAAAACCAGAACGTTTCACATATGAATTCACCTCTGGAAGAGAACTATAGCAGAATTGATTTTTGTGACATTCGTGATACCAGGCAGCCATTTTGATTGAAGATGATAGGTCTTATCTTCGTATGACGTCACAATATTTTTATTACGACGTCACACATGTTCATGTGTGCTATAGACCTCAATTAGAACGTTCCGAACGCCATTTGCAATTTGAAGTGTACATAAGTGCATATTAAGGGTAAGCCTACTTAAAAGTTTTACTGCAAATAATACGTTCTAAAAAGCAGTACAAAAATTTAACCTGGAAAAATGTGTTGATGAGTAGGTCTAAGTGTGAATTATCTGTGGCCAACGATTTGTGTATGGGTCTGCGTATTTTAATTTATAAACATCGACGGTTTAACATTGAGTTAAGTCACATGTCTCTTATCGTTTATCGTTTGTCTTTATTTTGACGATAAAATCATACCATGAACCGTTGTTCACGCTCCAATTTTGATTTACAATACTACATTGTAGATGAAGACCTTGTTTTTCACACTATTGTTTCACACCATTTTGTAGCCTAAACATTAGGAGATATCATCATCACTTAGCAACGAATTGCGTCATAGACACTCACCATGTGATCTTGAGATTATTTCTTCAACAGATAAGAAAGTGGCAAAAACGTGCTCTTAATAGTATGTCTGCAAATGTTAAGCACCTTTTTATATGTTTTATTCAGTTTGCATGTCAATCTATTTTTTCGCGAAAATAGTCCCTGGATATTACAGTAAAGAAACAAGACAGCATTATATAATATATAGACCTATACAACATCATTAAAATGATTTTTCTTTCTTTTTCTATACTAACAACGATCAACTTACGGATTTTAAAATCAAAGTTCCACTTTCTTTGAAATGTGTTCGCTAAGTAGTTTCATACAATGTATGAATGAAGGATGCGATTACTTTCTTCTCAAGATAGTTATTTGAATTTCGCTTTGGGTATAGTAGATTTAAAACGATTAACATCAACCAGATTGTTACATTAAAATGTTCAATTTATTTCATGCATTCGGATGGGCATGTTGTTATTACTATTTGAAATTATACTGCGTATGAGAATAAGTATGGGTAAGTATGGATAAGTATGGAGACCTATTTGATAAGGAAATAAACCATTTGTTCGAATTCTTAACATCTGTTCGCTACAAACTTATAACATCTTTTTGGTATTTGTATATATGAGTTTGTGTAGAGGTTATGGTATGTGCAATATACAACCTGTTGTTTTATTTAATGTGTTTGAAGTTTTGCAAAGAAGAGGGGGTAAGTCGGTTAACCGGGGCAAATCTTCCTCGAAGCCCTCAATTAAAAGAACTGTAGAAAACATAAAAAAGGTTGAAAGTATAGGACTGTAAACGAGCAGAAATACAACATAACTAAAACAGTAACACAACAGTAACTGTAAACAGTAACACAGTAACAGTATAACACAGTAACACAACATAACTAAAACAGTAACAGTAAACAGTAACACAACACAGCAACAGTATAACACAGTATAACACAGTAACACAACATAACTAAAACAGTAACGCAACAGTAACGGTAAACAGTAACACAACACAGTAACAGTATAACACAGTAACACAACATAACTAAAACAGTAACACAACAGTAACGGTTAACAGTAACACAACACAGTAACAGTATAACACAGTAACACATCATAACTAAAACAGTAACAGTAAACAGTAACACAACACAGTAACAGTATAAAACAGTAACACAACACAACTAAAACAGTAACACAACACCAGAACAAAGAACTATACACTTAGCAACAGTAACATGTAAAATTAAGAACACAAATATAGTACAAAAGTACTGCGATATAAATGCAACAGTCATAAAACACTAACAATACAAAGTATCAACAGTAATACAACAATCTGAAAACAGCTTAGTTCTGTGCAACAGGAATATAACACAAAGTACGTTAGTTTAACGACACAGAAAATGTAACTTTATTTATAATACTAGCTATTTTGTCAGAGCAGTATAACAGTAAAAAAAGACAATTTTTCAATAAGAATACACAAAATCCAAGAAAGCAAATTTAAAGAACATTACCATAACACTAAGAATGCAAACTATGTAACACTGATGGAACATTAAGAAGCCGATCATTACACACACACATACAATCTTCACGTACGACAACAGTAGGATAACAGTATTATTAAACAATATCTATTACAACAATTACATAACATTAAAGAAAGCAATTTATTTTTAAAAACAGAAATATTAACGTTCGACCAGAATGATACAACAGTTATATTCTATTGATAAAGTACGTTGTGCAAAGCAGTTATATTAGACCAAGCGGTGGTATAGGTCCATGGTTATATGTTTATAAAAGATGAAAAATGATATAACTGCAGTTCTGTATTAATCCTAAGAAATTAATTTTCGTACCAGGAAATATAAGTTAAGAAGCAACTTATCAAGCAATAAGATTCTGTAAATAATATAATATTTCTGTAAATAACGCAAGTTTCATCAAACAGTGATATTAGAGCTTGTGGTTGTATAGTTCAGTGATTAAACGCAATAAAATAAGACACATTATGCGACATTTTAACAAGTTAACTAAGAAATCAATTTTTTGCATCAGTAATATATAACACTAAAATTGTAACGAGACGGCCATTGGCACTATACCAACAGCCATGGTCGTGACCTTGACAATGCATTTGCTCAAAAGTCAATGAATCAGAAAATCAGAGACCTCTCTATAATCACTAATAAACAAAACAAAAAGAAGATGAGCTTCAAAAACCTCTCATCAGATATCAATCACTTTAACAACCGTTGGTGGTCATTCAAACAAAAATTGCCTATTTCGTGTTATGGTCTTTTATTCTTTTCTTGTTTTTTGGAAACACAGAAAAGAGCTAATCTTGCGAGTAATTGCAGCAATCATGGTAATTTTATCGTTCATCTGTAAAATGCTTTTAGGGTTACAGTCAAAGATCATAACAGTATTGTATATTGGAGTGTATGTAAGTGTAGCGTATGTAATTATGTATATTAGTTCATAATAAACACTTATCACGTGATACTAGTGACAAACATGAGGTACAAACGTGATGAATTAACAACACGCCAATAAGTAACTGATGTTATTTTTACAATGATCGTTCATTTAGCTTATAGTCTCGCTGAAAAACTTTTCCTCTGAAAACTCTTAAATATTTGATATAATATTTTTTGGGTAGTCACGGTCACGTGGTGGACTTGATGAGTCATTAGGGAGTTGCCGTTTCTTACATAATCAATGCGAAAAGTATATAAAGTCAACGCTACAATGACAATGTTACTTCACAAGAAAACAAAGTATACACAGAAAGCGGGTCCAGGAGTTCATGAAAGGGAAAACGGGGAGGGGGAGGGGCACGGGAGGGGTGGCTGAATTCACGTGTCGTGTATCGTATTATAGTGAACATGAAATCACATGGTGTATATGTCATTTGTTTTCGGAAAGTCTAGTTTATACTGCATGTATGAATTAAACCTGTTAGCCCGACAACAGTGTATATATATATTACTGCGCATGTGTAATACTAAATAAACGCAGTAAACATGCAGACAGTGTATTAAACTGCCGTTGTAAGTATATTTAGCGATACTCATGTCAATGTTTACATTTATAAATGTTAAGTGTGTTTTACTTTCTATGAATCGCCTTAACTACATCACAAGAACATCATAAAATATGGCATAGTGTTCCTGTAAAAATCTGGAAAATCTTACGTAACAAAATAATGATTGAGATATCAATGCATACGAAAGGTTTGAGATAATTCGAATTTTTGTTTTCATATACCAATGTTGACCAGTTTGTTACTGTCCTCTCTGAATTTACAAAAGACTTGTCCAATCAATACCGTATTTCTGATAAAGGCAAGTAACCAATTTTGAAAAGAGGAATGTATTACCCACAATGCATGCTTCTCTTTCGCTTCCGCAAACTTCAGTGATAATTACACAGGCGAGACTCGTTATATCTTTACTCTCCTTTTCCGAAAAAAAAGAGCTAACGCTTACCCGTGATTTTGTATTTACCGTTCGGAAAAAAAACTGACTGATGTATGTTTCATGAAGGCAAACAGTAGAAAAAAATCCACACATTATATATATTTTTTCACGGAATGAACTCTCACCTATCCACTTTTTTAATATTTTTTTTTATCTTTTCTCATCTTCCAGATAATATATCAACAACGGTGCTTTTCGTGTCTTTATCATTCGTGATTGGATGTTTCGCGCTGACTGCCCTCATATTAAGAATTGGGTAAGTATATAGCTTAAAGGCGATGATACATCGTCTGCAGTATATCGGATGAATACCCCCCCCCTCCCCTCTCCGCCATTTCCCATCACATACACAAACAGACACACTTATTCATTATTGTGTAGGCATAACTTTAAAATAGAACGTTGGTATGTCTTGCCCGGAAGTATTAGGTTGTAACTTTGCATCCTTCTTACTAAGTCACGTTAAATATTTGCACTTAATTGCGGGAAATCGTTCAATGAAGGGGAATTCACAAGTGGGGGGGGGGGTTGGGGGAGTAGGGTCGGTGTGAATCTGGCCGACCCATAAAGATTCAGGTCACTAACTAAATCAGGGAATGAATTTGGGAGTTTATTATTACTTATTAGCACAGTCCTGCGTTAGCGCTACTTAGGCCTATATAGACCTAAATTGTAATCTAGATATGGCTCAAAATGCACCATTTAAAGTTTAAAAAGTTAACTGTTTTCTAGGGGATGACCCCCGGACGCGAATGTTATTCCCCAAACAGGTTTGCAATTATGCGTAAAAAGTCGCTCATGATTGGTCGGCAAAATTACGTCATCACCATAGAAACCTTCACTTCGAGGTTACCAAAATGTATGCATCCATTCGTTGCAACGAAGATAGCCGTCCTATATATTATGTACGGTGTTTATTCAATAGTTTCCTCTATATATGATTTACCCAAATGGAGATACATATAATTCAACAGAACAGTTGTGTAATTATTCACGTAACATTTTCCAAATTTTAGACAGGAAAATCCAGACTAACTAGAGGCCAAATCTAGTCGCGCAATTCACTCACGTATTGTACGGATTCAAACTATTGGTGCTGTCATGTTTTGCGTATATTCATTCAAGATTCGTCAACTCGCGTCGTGAAGTTGACTTTAGTGTACCCAGGAGTTAGCTTTCAGTGACACCAGTGCAACACCCTCCTTCATAAAATCCTTCATACGCCCTGGCCCTTTCATAACAGTTCATCCCCCTACCTCGTTCCGTCGGGGTAAATTTGTAATTTGCCCACTCCCTCCCCCTCCCGGTCCGCCACCTTTGAAATCATGTGCACGCCACTGGTTCAATGTAAATAAGCGATTTCTTATCTGCCTGTAAGTATCCATTCGATGTCTCCTAGTAATCTAATAAGTTATTAAAATTTGCAAATCATAGACGTTCTTGTCTAATTTGTTAATTGTTACAGTTTCAGGTTTGGATGGTGTACCCGTCGTATTTACTGACTGTTTCACAGTCCATATAAAATATTCCATCCATAACTGTTCATCCTTCTCTGCACCCATAAATCACCTCCCCCCAACCCCCCCCCCCCTCCACCCTCCCTCGCGTCCTTTCATTTCCTTCCTCGTCGCTAAAAAAGCTGTTTTATTGAGTAGGCCTATTTTTATCGATTTTTATCCACTGTCATTGTATTGAAACGTACCAGGCTTCTTTTACACCGATGGAGATGATTAAACATCGAGATTGCAACATTTCATAGCATGTTTAACTCTTCACAATGACTTTGATAAGAAAATGATAAAATCCTGCGTTTGACTCTGACAATTATTCGATTTCAAATTATTGAAATCATTTTCCGAGAACTGCGACGCAATATTTCTTGCAATACGTGCATATAACAATTATTGTTCGGTTAAGTTACGTTTCTCAGACTGCAAAGTTGATTTTGTTCCTCCGTTGTCATAGTTACGAGATATCTGAGTGTCCACCTGGTTCAATGAACCAAACTTGAGACATACTTGCTCAGGGTGGGGTTCATAACTAGCTGTGTAAAAATCGTCAAATTGGTTGATCCATCGATGACATTACTCTCAACGACTGTTTTTTCAAGTCTAGGTGAAAGTGATCTATTTGTCTGTTCGAGTGATGGGGTGAACACTATAAACACTATATGAAATAACAAGAACGTAAACATTCCAGAGTAACATGACGTTATAAAGTATAAATGTGTGTATATTTTACAGGATACAAGAGCAATTTTCCTGTTTAATTTGTTTTCTACGCCGATGATCTTAATATTGCAATAAAGTAGGAAACCATGCTGTTCCACAATACATTATATTAAACACAAGGGAACTGAATATACTAGGTGTAGGCCTCAACATGTATGTGCCAGGAGCACACAGGTTTGACTGTACTGGAAAATGATTAATTATATTCTCTTGATTAAGGACTTGCCGTTCTGAAGTTGACATGTTTGTTTGCGATTAGTTTGCCAAAGTGACACCCGATGTATTTACTATTCATTCCCCCCGCAGTCGACGGGGGAAATGCAAGCACCGTGTTATTATATGTTAAAATTTACGATAATTATCTAATTCAAGTGCGAAAATGAGTTGATTACATTGTTCACAGGAAAACCAGCGAATACTATACATGATA
>JAIPMN010002971.1:0-33675 GCA_020650975.1 Apostichopus californicus | reverse complement strand
ACATATATTTATTTATGTGTGTGTATATTTATATTATACATTACCAAATAATGAATAAACGGATCAAATCGGAATCCAACGTCTACCGATTGGTATGAATCATTCACAGGTCTCAAATATTTCACATACTCTGATGTGTCGGTAAGGTTGTGATACAACCAATTTTGAGCGGTCATGTAAGCACTCTCCACTATAAAAGGATAAGTCAAATGAAGTAGATTACGGTTATTAATATCACACGATTAGGTCTACATGTATTGAATAATGCTTTTTTTCTATTCTTTCTTGGCAATATTGTTAATATGGAGCTAACATGTGAGGAACATAGAAGCTTATTCCTGAAATGTTGGTGAATAAGTCATATATATAAAGAGGACACACACCAGATGATAATATGTAGCTTTTGTGATATAAATCTTTGTAATGAACCATGTCCCTTAACAAAAAAAATGCCTTGCTCCATTTCGGAGATATCCAACTGTAAAATTCTTTACTAAAGGCTGTCATTGTGTAATCTTATTTGTTATAGTGACGCTAGGATCTGAAAATTACTTTTCATACGTTTTCATTTCATGTTTTCAAGGTAATATGTTAATAGTGTTGACATTAAAACAAACACTATTATTTTGTCATTATAAGAGCTACAATAAACATAGTCATATATTAAGCAAAACTATTTCAATTGAAGCACACGAGCCTTGATGATATCATATTTGGAATAGCTTGTCTTCCGTCTTAGGTATGACCAAACATTAAATCTGTGATATCTTCTACATGAAATAAAATATTTTTCAGCTGTTTGGGGAAGTTTTCATCACAGTTATCTTTATTACGTATACTAATGATTATGTTAACGTTTTTGTTCAGCTTTAATGAAAAATACTCCTATTATCTACGCAAACCTTTATAAAATGTTTCCTAACGAAAAGATTGCAACTTCTGTTTTATCAAAGAGCTGAGCGTTCCATGCATTACAAATCCAAATCGAAATTCTCTAACAGGGCTAACATGTATTGATAATAAAATATAAGTCTTTCCAATAAATTCGGTGAAATTAATCAGCATACTCACCGAAATATGATGGAAATGCATTAAACATTATCGTAAGCAGCAAGCAGTGAGAGAAAAACATGATGCTCCGATTATGAAGATGTCACAGCTCATCCAAACCCAAAACTATATTAATCAAGAATGAAAAAAGATATGCTATGTTTCGATTCATATAGCTTTCTTTTATATGCTGGTGTCATACTTTATCAGGAATATTCAACATATGTAAAAACAACACCTACGTATGTGTCTCTCAGCAAACGACTGTGAAAATGCTATTGATAACATTCAAGTCGTTGAGTGGGTTCAACTTCAATCTGCCAACGCTGTATGTACCCACTCAAAGGTGACCTTACAATAGCAGTATGCATTTATTTCGACTTGTGCAAGCACTAGCAATTGTTCAGTTGGTTCAACTGCCAATTGTACCGAATCTATCCCTGTATTTACTCTGTTAACGGTGATTTTGATATATTGACAGCACTTTCTACCATGGCTACCGTTCTTCAGATATAAAATGTTTCTAGAGGTGGTTCAACTGCTTGTATGTCGTTATGCACTGATGGGACCCATTTTTAGACTTAATTGTGATGCCCTAGTTTAAGTATGACCATTTGAACTCTTAGCATCTAAAAGAAGAGTTCAGAATGTAGATCTATCTGAATTGAGCAGGACAGGCTTTCGCAACAGACGACTGTTTACATTAGACCCCTTGCTCGGTGTAAGAACCAGCGATCATCAAACTGCATTGTGAGTTTTCTTAATAGGAAAACAATCCGCGAAACTAAAAGCCTTTTGATGTCCAGTACTGATGCTAATTCAAACTAATTTTGGATGCAAGCACCCTCCATTTACCTAAAAACCCGCACGTCATAATTCTCATTCTCTCTACAAATTTAAAGGCTGCGTTTCTGAACAAATAACGCACGTAACAAATCAACAACGAAAGTTATAGGTCATCGCTGATCCCGAGTTAACCCCAAGCTGCCTTGATGCATTACAAATTTAACACCGTGCGAGGGTTTTAATGCCGTGCTTGCAGTCAAATGGGTCTGTAGATGATAACTATTTACCAAAACTGCACATGAATTGCTAAACATTTCGTGTTACCTTCCACAAAAATATCCTCGAAAATGTAATTATTCTACTTTTCGCGTTTTTTAATCAAGATGGCACAAAGTACCTTACAACTATGGAAACAGCCGTTGGTAATGCCAGTGGTATAAAGGTGTTTGGAAACTTAACATTTTGCTGTTGGAAGACACAAATTACATCAGTTCAGTCAAGGACACTTTTGAGCAGACAATCAGTAACCATCACAATCACAACCCTAGTCTGCTATGGGAAGCATGTAAAATTATCATAAAATCCGTGTCAATTGCCTATTCTAAATCTGCAGCTAAACAACGACAAATTGATGACAAGAGGTTAATTGTAAATATTGCTTTTCTTTAACAGCAGAATGCCATATGTTCATCTTAAAAATCATCCTGAGGAATAAAGGACTACGTTGGATGATATCTATGACTACAGATTGAAAGGCATTATTATTAGATCTACGACCCATTGGTCTGAAAATGGGGCGAAAAATACAAAGTGTTTGCTCAATTTACATAAAAGGAATAGATGTGATAACAGTATCAAGCAGCTAATTTCAACAGAGCTCTTAGAAATGTTGCATAATACAGCAGTATCATTGTCATCATTGGACAGATATGTGATGCTGGACTAAGCAGTTCATTTGCTTTTGGGCTCTAGATAAACGTCGTTTGGTCGACATTAGTAGATATATTATCGAGTGATTTTGATCTCCTGTTGTCAATTTTGGCTATATCAACACCATTTATCGATTACAATGCAAAAAGGCAAACCGACCAGCGGAACATTTAGGAATGAATAAAGGTAGAGCTGGCTGAACAACAAGCCAAGCCAAGCCACTAGCCTACGCAGTAGAAATCAACCAACCGTTGAGGAAGAGTGCACAGAACCAGAGCTCGAGCTCGTGAAAATCCGCAAGGACTATTCCAGAATATTGGAGGAACATCACAAAGAATTGGATGCTTTGAAGGCTTCCCGGAAGAAATATCAGCATTGAAAGAGTCACGTGACGAGCATATTCAGATGTTTGAAGAGCACGCCATTATGACTAACAAACCGGAACGATTTTCACCCCGCAATAATATTCGAATTGTTGGACTAAAATCTCAGAATGACGAAGATGGTTAAAAATGGCTACCAATGTATTCGCCAAAGCTGGAATCCCAAACTGTAAACCAGAGATGGCCCATTGTGATGGCAGACATGTACAAGGGCGAGAGTGTCATTTGCTGGTAAAATTGTCTTCATACCAAGACAAAATGGTTTCAACAAAGAAAATTCGGAACTTAAACAAAGGAAAGTTAAATTAGAGAAAGACCAATAAAAAATGCAGAAACAAGCAAATGACAAAGAGCAGCACTCAAAAAGAAACAATATTAGCTTTTTTGGTAAACAAGAAAACAAATATGAAGATACAACAGAATTAATTAATAAATTAGCTAAAGAAACACTGGAAATCAATCTAAAACAAGAAACTATAGATAGATGTCATCGTGTTGGCAGAGCTTTCATTGGGGCAGGTCATCGTGCTATACTTGTTAAATTCACATCTTACCAACATAAATCAGAAGTCATCAAGGCCAGACGCAACTAAAAAGGTACATGTATTGTAATAAAGGAGGATTTAACTCGGATCAATAACATGCTCCTCAACCAAACCAAGAAACACAGTAACGTAACCAACTGCTAGACAGTTGATATAAGAATAACAGCAATCGTGAAAACTAATGACCAACAGGAAATCAAAATGATTATAAACTCTTCCTCGGATCTCACAAATCTGTAAACTTGAACTAATACTGAAACAAGTCACTCATACATATAACTTTCTCTTCGTGTGTGCATCGCTACTCGCTGTTTGATACCACATCCTTATTGTGATGACTGTTGTGATATTGACTCGTTTTGTTTTTCTTTTATTGTCATGGAAGTATTTTCTTGAAAGTGAGAAAGATTTTATATCGCAGTACATGAACAAAGTAAGTCATGCTTTGTTCATAGTTACAATCAAAGACCAGCTGGCAATTCTGTTTTTCTCTAAATTATATTACTCTTATGGCTGATTCTTTATTCCCAATCAGTAGTCTAATTAATAAGGAGCTTGTACTTAAATCAAGCTTTGACAGTGTAGATAACATAAGTAACTTAGAAGTGTAATATGAACTATCAGACCTTCAACTATACCTATTATAGGTCTCTTGATTATGAGCTAGATATTGATGTGGAAAATAATCTATTTAAACCTAATGATAAGGTAAAATGTTAATATTATACTGATAATCAGTTTAAAAGTAGTAAACAAGATTATAAAGGATTGTCTATTGTACATTTTAACTGCAGAAGTCTTAACGAAAATTTCTCTAGCCTGAATAATTATTTGAAAGAGTTGAACTTTATCTCAAATACAGCACTATATCAAATTCATGGGTATGATATGTGTCATATAGAAAGAAATTATAACAGAGGAGGTGGAGTTGCTCTTTATAACCGTAATACCTTAAGCTATACAATCTTGAATACTATGAGTTTTGCTATAAATGATGTGCTTTAATGTATATCGATTGATGTTTCTGTTGAAAATAAGAAGATCATAATCGTTAGCTGACTGTACAGACATTCCAATGCAGCTGTTGATATATTGAATGATACACTTGAGAAATTATACAGGCACAAATATGTAATGTGTACTTGTGTGGGACATAATTCTTTTTAACTATGAACATCATAACGGTACTCGAATTTTTTGGGATGGACTTTTCAACTTAGGTCTGTTTCCGTCAATAACTAGACCAACATGTATAACCTGTCATTCTGCGACATTAATTGACAATATTTTTTACCAATGTGCTCAATGTATTCAGTTATGCAGCGGTTAACTCATAAATGATGTTAGTGACTACCTTCCAGTCTTTTTGGTGTGTAATTATGGGCCCGACGCAAGATTCACAGGCCGAGTGAGGGGTGTATTTACATAAGGCAAAAGGATGATGCATCCATGAAACTTTTTTATGATAAGTTGCCAGGAATCATGGGACACGGCCTAAAGAGATGATAATGTCAGTGTGTCATATGATAATTTCATCAAAATAATTACTAAGTTGTATACAGAAAGTTGTCTTATTAGAATTATCAGGTATCATTACAAAAGAAGGTTATTAAAAAATGCTTGTAAAAAGAAAAATACTATATATATAAGATTCCTTAAAAACAGAACAGCAGAGGCCGAACAAATGTATAAAAGCTACTAAAATAGATTGAATTTAGTTCTGAAATCCTGTTAAAAATAATGCTTTTCAAAACTTAAAATAATTTGAAAGAAACATGGAAGGTTTTGAACAGTATCATAAATAAAAACAATCGATTAAAAGTAATTATCCTGACTCTTTTGTAGATACAAATTTGGAAGTTAAAGGGGATGTTATTGTTGATGGATTTAATAATTTCTTTACAAACATTGGACCAAATTTAGCAACTAATTTTCCTGAACAAACTGGGTCTATTCTTGACTATCTTGCCAATAGTAATCTTAATTCTATTTTTTTAGCAGATACTGATATTAATGAAGTACTTCAAATTGTTACGAATGGTTGTCAAAACTGGTGATAAAAATGCATTTAATAACCACAGGCTAATGTCATTGCTTCATCAGTTTTCTAAGGTTCTTGAAAAAACTTTTTGAAAAACGGTTAGATGTTTTCATCACTAAAAATAACATTCTTGCAGAGAGCCATAACGGTTTTAGGACTGGCAAGTCTTCATCTATGGCTATACTACATTTGGTTGAAGAAATAACATCATCTCTGGACAATAACAAATCAACCGTGGGGGTATTCATAGATCTATAAAAGGCTGTTGATACAATAGATCACCACATTTTACTCAAGAAACTGGATCATTATGGCTTCCGTGGTGTAGGCCATGACTGGCTCTCAAGTTATTTCTCTAATAGAAAATAATATGTCCAAATAAAGAATTCCGGTTTACTTGATGTCTCATGCGGGGTACCCCAGGGATTAATCCTTGGACCCAAGTTGTTTATTCTCTACTTAATTGATATTTGTAGTGCTTCAAATATTTTGTATTTTGTATTATTTGCAGACGACACAAATATTTTCTGTTGTCATGAAGATATCAATGTTTTATGTAATCTGGTGAGCAAGAACTTCATAATTTAAGTGAATGGTTTGCATTAAATAAATTATCTCTCAACGTAAACAAAACAAAGTTTATGGTATTCTCAAACCGTAGAGAGGAAAATAACTTAAACATCTCCATAAATGATTCCGATATAGAAAGAATGTACAGTGCAACGTTTCTTGGTGTATTAATAGACCATAAACTTACTTGGGATGATCATGTTACTCATATTTCAAAGAAACTCTCTAAAAGTATTGCAGTTATTCATAAAGCTTACCACGTGTTAAATACCAATGCCCTATATTCTTTAAATTGTGCTATATTTCTCCCCTACCTGAACTATTGCGTTGAAGCATGGGGAAATACATATAAAATTAACATTTCCCCCCTATTTTGAAACATAAGAGGGTTATTCGTATCGTTTGTCATGCTCAATTTCATTAAAGTTACATCATATTATATATTTCAGTACGGGTGTTTTTATGTTCAAAGTCTTTCACATGGTTTTAACTTCAACTCTACATATTATTTTCCTTAGTTTCGAATAAACGATTTAAATATAATTTCTATGTAAATTATGCGAGGACAAGAAAAAAACAGTTTTTCAGCTCCATATCTGGGGTTAAACTCTGGAACTCATCAGATATTATAATTAAGTCAGCCTCAACCTTGAACTCTTTTAAAAATAGATAAAAAAATATTGTCAACTTGCCAAAACTAATTTCTTACTTCCAGTTTATACTGTATTGATTTGCGACAAATTCATTTTCTTATTTTCTGTTCTTGTTTTATATTTTTTAATTTTTGTTTTGGAGTTTTTTTTTCTTTTCACCACTTTTTTCACAAATTAAAATATTTGTTATTCTTCGAAATGCCAGACAATCGCTGGAATCTGAAAGCTACTATATAATAAACGATTTAACTAAAATGAATTTAAAGGAAAAGAGAAGATGGACAGTGAAGGTGAATGAGATGTTCCACCAGGGGATCATATTACGTTTTAGCGGAGAATGTAAAACCTTTTGAATTTGAATAGTAGAAGCCTCTTCCACCCACGGTTCGGCTCAAAATTACCGAGGTTCTTCTCTTAGTTTCGATTAAAGTGTTAACTGTTTCCTGTTTGTTTGCTCTTGCTCTTGAACCTTTTCAGTCGCCACCAATGTGCTCCTTTTTTTGCCCCACAATATGGTGTAGTACTTTTTTAACCATTTCCTTCGTTGCTTCGCTATTCCTACAAGTTGAATTGATTCTTTATTCATTCACTTTTTACCCTCCGTTTGAACTTTTCAACAGATACTCCGTGTTTTCGTATTTTTCATCTTGCGTGTTTTATAATTTTAAGCCCTACAAACTTACTACAGACATTGTTTCTATCATTCAATGGCCAACGATTTAAAGTTGATCACTTTTAATGTAAGAGGGCTCAGGCAAGAAAGAAAACGGAGACAACTATTTATATATACCTCCACAGGCGCAAATCGGACCTAATTCTCTTACAAGAAACACACATCTGTCTTACTGATGAGAAATACTTGGAAATGGAATGGGGTGGAACTAATCTATTCTCGCATGTGACTACTGTTAGTCGTAGAGTTTGTATTTCTTATTAATCCTAGTTTAACTTTTAATATTATTAAGCAGGAACGTAGTCCATTCGGTAGATTTATAATAGCAGGTATTCAAGTTCATAATCGTATTTTTACGCTTGCATGCATTTATGCCCTTAATACTGTCAATCACAGCTTTTTGACGGAAGCGTCCATTATCTTAAGTAGGTTTCAGGGTGATAACATTATATTTGTGGGGGATTTAAACTTAGTTCCCAACTTGGAGCTCGACAAAAAAGAGGAAAACCCTAGAACCAATTTTAAAGCAAGAGAAAAGTGTTTCTAATTCATGGCCAGCCATGATCTTGTTGATATTTGGAGAGAAAAAAAAACCACCACTTACAAATTTCACTTGGAGTTCCAATGTCACTCCCGGTATTCATTGCAGGCTTGATTATTTCCTAGTTTATACACATACTTGCCATGCACTAACTAACGTGATCTTCTCTCCCGGTATTCAATGAGACCATTCTTTTATTTGTCTCACTTTTGCAACTGGTTATTTAAGTAGAGGTCCGCGATATTGGAAACTAAACAGTTCTCTACTATATCTCCCTTATCGACGATCTTATATATAGTGAATTTTCTAACAATATGGGTAACGACGCTTCGGAACGTTGGGAATTGTTGAAATTTAAAATTCGTTCAGCCAGTAGTAATCATTCTAAGCTGAGGGCCAAAGACATTAGCAGCAAATAAAAAGAGCTCATGGATAGAACTGCTGTTCTTGAGCAACAGCTGTATACAGCAGAGTCTTCGGAAGTTCGTTCTCATCTTAAAATTTCTCTTAGTGAACTCATTTATTATTACAATTACAAGCACCAGGGTACGATAATTAGATTGCGGGCAAGATCGGTGGAAGAAGGGGGAAAATAGAAAATATTTTGAATATTTAGAAAATAGAAACAAATCCCTAAATTCTATTCATAAACTTCAAAACGGTGATGGTTAACTCCTATCTGATAAGAATGATATCCTACTCGAGACTAAAAATGATGAAAAGACCCTATATAGTTACAGTGAATGCTTTCTTATATTTTTTTAATGAACTCTCTATTCAGCAAGCACCAGTTGAGGAGCTGGCAGCTGTCGACGGCCAACTCTCTTTGGATGAATGCCCTCAAGCCATTAGCTCTATGAATAATGATAAAGCTCCCGGTAGTGATTGCTTTTCCGCTAATTTTTCTAAAACTGTTTTGGCATTTAATAGGACACATAGTGAAAGACTACCTAAAACCAGGTTTCGAAAAAGGCAAGCTTCGTGCTGAACAAACTAGAGGCGTAGTAACATTGTTCTTAAAAACTTTCAAAGATTTTACTTCTTTAAACATGTATTGCTCAATCACCCTTTTAAACACCGACTATTAGATCGGTGCTAAAGCGATTGCCTCTAGATTAATACTGGTTTCCTTCAACAAAAATTTGGAGGAGAAAATATCAGATTTGTTCTAGATCTTTTAGGTTATATTTCTCACCATAATACCCCTGTTTTTTTTCATTTCTAGTTGAATTTGAATTTTTTGTTGTTGGATAAACTGGAATGAAACTTTATTAACAGCACACTCTCCTACTTCCAGTTTAACGGTATCTATAACAAGTGAGTTAAAGTCTTATATAATAATAGTACTGCTTGTATTTGCAATAATGGGCACTCTGCAGGTTTCTTCCCTGTTAAAAAGGGTTCAGGCAAGGCTGCCCCCTAAGTCCTTACTGTTTATTCTAGTTGCTGAGATGCTAGCTTTTTAGGATTCAGAATAATAGTATCATTACAGGTACTACTATTAACAACAGGGAAGTAACACTTATGATATATGCCGACGATACTACGTTTTCCCTTGATGGTAGCAAAGAATCTGTTGACGAGACTCTGCGTATCCTTCAACAGACTGAAACTTGCGTCCGGTCTATAAATTAATGCGATGGAAATGACTTGTTTCGCTTGAACTACGTGCCTAAGCTCTCCAGACTTAAAAGTTGCCTTAATGTATGGTCGCCTAGGGCTCGTTATGTAATTGGCAAGACTTTTGCTCTGTCCCAAATATGATTTCTCTTTCTAGTTTTGCCAAATCCTCATAGAGAGTTTATTAGGGACCTAGAAAAGGTCATCTTTGACTTAAACGTTAAACGTTCAGTTATTATTGATTAGATTAGCGACGGATGGCTTAAGGTTACCCACGTCCATAGCTTTATAAACTGTTTAAAGTGTACATGGATTAGAACATATTGCAATGATAATAAAGACCCATGGACGGTTTTCTTTTTCGATATTCACTTACGGCAAGAATTCTAAGAACGATGTAATCATCATAAAGAAAATAATTTGTGAGGCAAATTGTTTATTGCTAGACCTTTTGACCTCCGAAGGAAAATTGTGGAAACCAAATGATCTGGAACAACTCCTCATTCCTATTAACAACAGAACTCTAATATATGATCATTTGTTTAATAAGAATATAAAGGTCGTAAGTGATCTTTTTGACAACGAGGGTAAGCCTCTAACGTACAATCGCTTTAAAGCTAAATTCCATATAGATTCTTTGCCATTTACTATTTACTGGGGCTTAATCAGTTGTAGCCAGACGGAACGGAGAAGGTCCGGGTGCCAAAGAAATTAATCTTCTTATGTAAATATCGATTGGTATAACAATGTAATATGGGTCACGTCTTGAAATGATGATTAACTTTATTCATGTAAATTAATAAGAATATGTATTACTTATTCAAGAATGTTATTCTGTTCAAAGAGTCAAACAGTACGTTGGGAGCGCCAGTGATTGTACACCTGTTTGATTATGCTATATAGGAACAAAACAGTTAACAATAGGCCTACCTTTAGTTTATACCTATTTAATCCGTTGAGTGAGGCTCAAGCTTCAAAGCTGACCGTAAGTATTTATAAGAAACGTGATTCCAAAAACAGCAGTTTCATGTCACACTACAAGTAGACCAGGATAGGTGGTACCGAACAAAGCTAACTGGATTGTTCTTCACCGTGTAAATGTCTCTTATACTGAGGAGATGTGGCGAAGTAAAGTGAAACGCAATGCGGGTAATTTGCATATAATCAACGATGTTGCAATACTGATGAAACGTGAATTACGGCAGGGATTCCCAACGTTTGCAACTTGACCTCGACGTAAAGTGCATTGTAGGTAAATATGAAACCCGAAATTAAGTTAAATTCGAACCGGGTTCAGATTTTTCTAATGATTAATATAACTCATTTTCAACAACCTTGCACAGACTAACCAAATGAATAACTATAAGTAGATCTTGTAGCTCAACTAGTTGAGAACTTTCAGGATTTTACGGGATAGCAACGACTAAAAATAACACAAAATAAGTTAACAGGAAAACATTGATGACACACTCGCTGTTATATAGCTAGTTCCGTTGCTAATAAATTAAAATTTGAAATTAATATTGTCTGGTTAAAAAAAAAAAAAAAATGATTGAAGTCAAATATGGAAAATAATGGTGCTCATTGGTTTTCACTGTTACATTTAGGACCACAATATGAAGACCATAACTAATATCAATTTAATTTTCTATGAATTTAATTGGATAATACCTTACAATTAAGTCCCGTCACACACCGTTGAGGTATTATTCAACGGCATATATAATACGTCAAGTATAATGGACGATAGACGCCGAGAACATTAGAACCTGAAAGTAATTTAACTATGCCTCAGAATGCATCATTTGATGTCTGAATAAATCCGGGAAGGATCACAAGATCCTCACAAAGCAGTCGGTTTCAATGGCCATATGGAAACATCCTTCTTTATAACATGGTTCATTCGCCCCATGCCCTTTAATAAGAGTTGAGTCCCTAACTTAAATCAGTCGGGGAAATTGTGAACTTAGTCTATCACTATCGAAACATATTAACAACAAAGTACACCCTGCATGTTGTACATTGTAATATGTTTGTTATGTGAATAAATGGATGTATAAAATTGATATCTCTAAACTTGTTTCTTTAATAAGAGTAAGAAAATGTAGATTGAACGTATTTAAATCTGTGTCAGTAGGCAAAGGGTGTGCGTTAATCAGTCATTTAGTGTGTACAACTCAGTTTCTTGAATAATGGTGTCGAAGATCTTCATCGTGAATAATTTACGACAAAAATGACGTCACGTTATTTTCAGTATCCGCTGGTCCGATGGTGTACTGCATTAATGTATCGGTTGTATATAACAGTGCAACGTGGCAAGTTTGTTAATATAACAGATAATCAGCCGCCACGTGGATGATCAAAGTGTGTCATGCCTGATCGATGCCAAATCAGACCATTCCTTTTTTTTAAATAATGTTGTAATAACAATAGGCAGACAAGCAAAATATTCAGAAGGAAGCTATTATACTTAAACATAATTGGGAGGCTGCCCCAGACGAAATTCTTCCGGAATTTTACTCACAAGCTCTCTTGCCACCGGGTTCCAGACCAAGCCCTATTTACTCTCGTTATGTGATGTGAGTGAAAAAATAATTTGAATGGCGGGTGTGGAGAGAAGATAATGGCAACTACTTTATCAAATAAGCCATATTGTGCAAGTAAGATTTGTGTTCCTGTACTAAGATTTTAAACCTTCAATAATTTTGTTTTTTTCACCTTGTGGTGAAGTTTTGCTAAAATCTTACTAGAGATTGATTAATTTACCTGCCTGATTCATTCTTTGTCTTTCTCTCTCCTTTCTTCAAAAGGGTATGCATTCAATTATTGCGTTATTTGCAACCAAGATGACGAGACGTTAATCACTATTATGATCAAGAACTGTTCTATCAACTGATTGCTAACGCCATCATTCGACCATTTTTTAAGAATACAATCACCTGACATACCGTATTTCGTTATGTTATCAGCACATGCAAATGTGCATATGTGATTTTTATAGATAACGAGACAAATGTTTGCGTTCGCCATTTTCTGATATTTCTTTGCAAAGCCTGGGTAGAGTCAATCTAACGACCCCGAGTACACAAAAGAAGGCCAGCTATACGAGTATTTATTCACAGTTAATTACATGTACCAGCTCTCAATGATTGATGTAGTGTTAACTCATTGTATATGATTTAACAGAAACCAGATTTGTATTAACGTATTAAACTAAGGTTGGTACGAGTCGGTATGAGTACGATTACAAAAAAGTAAACAGAGATCAGATTTGTATTTTACGAGAACAATGATTAATTACATGTACCAGCTCTCAATGATTGATGTAGTGTTAACTCATTGTATATGATTTAACAGAGACCAGAGTTGTATTAACGTATTAAACTAAGGTTGGTATGAGTCGGTATGAGTACGATTACAAAAAAGTAAACAGAGATCAGATTTGTATTTTACGAGAACAACAACGTGATTGCGGTAAGTAGAATATTTCACTTGTATGAGTACTATTACAAATTCTAAACATAGATCAGACTTCTGTTATAGTAGTAAAACAACATTGGTACGAGTAAAAGTAGGAATTTACCTTGGTGTGAGTACGATTACAAATAAAAAACAGAGATCGGATTTATGTTGCGAGCAAATGTAACTATGTTGTAGTGCAAGCACAATGACGGACTCACTGCAATTGTGCTGAGGAGTTATTAATCACAGAGAGGAAACTTAAGGAAAATTATACAGAAATAGCTAGTATAATTGATGTTGTACTTGAATATTAGGAAAACATGTCGTAAATGTAATATTGGGAATAGTAAAATAACTTTTGATCTTACACACAAAAAACGATATGTAAAATACTTTTATGTAAATCACGGGTTGTAAAAAATTCATAGGATTATGTAAATATTACACAACATTCAGTTAAGGTATGCGTATGCATGCGATTAAGTATTGGCGAAAATTATAGTAAAAGTAGACTTAGTAATTTAACATGCATGATTACAAGTAAGTTTTGCCAAAGCGTTAATAAACGGATGCAGAGTTAGATATTGCAACCTAACTTGTTCCATTTTGTAAAGTAAAGTAATTTATCGTTACTAAATGTACTAGTAATCCACGGCCATACACACGCAAGCCACATAGAGTTAGCGACCACTATAGCTACAGTGGCATGGAAGAATTGTTTGGAAACTTCGAAGTTAAGTTTAGTTATTATGTAAACTGATGTAATTGAACGTGACAACACTGATAAATGCTTCTAGACTCACGACTAACTTGGGTAGACGACTGAGTTTTATTCGCTTGCGTTACATAGATCTAACGTTAAATGTATACATTAAGTTATATAATAGGCTAGCTGCTGTTTTTCATAGTCAACTCATAATTGTCAGAGAATCACGGACGAACGTAGGATTTATACTGTTACTTAGTGTATTCTATTCGTAAGTTCAGTTACGCCTAATCCTAACTTAGTGTATCTTTCTAGTCCTTTTTACGTAGTAGGGCCTACATAGGCTATGCTAGGCAGTACATTTTAAAACGGCCTGAGCATTGGCCTATCGTAACGCTGATACCATTTTTTTTTAGAGTAAACGTATTCATGTAATGCAGATTATAATTACTGGTTTGCCATTTTAGCGGGTAGCAAGTAGGCCAAGGCTGAACTGGATTGGTGATACTGATAGACCTAACTAAGGCTATACTATGATAGTGATCTAGCCCTTACCATAGCAGTGTATGCAATTGCAGACAGTTGGAGTGAGCATTTATTAAGCATTCTATCTTACCAATACTTCATCCTGCATACTTTGTTTAAATACCAAAATGAAGCCCAGAGAACAATCTTACCATTTATGTATACATTTGTTTTTTGTTTTTTTTTGGGGGGGGGGTATACTGAACATCTTTCCAAACAATTCAGTTGAAACTTTGTTACGTTTAAAATTCTTGGAACTTTAACCTTTGACCTATTCATTTTTTCTCAAATCAACTGAAATTTGGATCAGCCCAGCAACCTCACTAATCTTTAAATAGAAGTTAAAAACATTACAAAGATACCTTCAAAAGCATAGGTCAATATAGTGTGGCAAAAATTATGACCGAAATTTCCCCCAACATTCCTGAAATATTTGTCAAAATCTTGCAAATTACTGGCAAAGTACTGAGTATTTACATACTATACCGTCACAGACTACACTTTCCTAAAAGATAAAACAACTCGTATCTCTGCCATTTTTCAACCACTTTCACCACTATTGGTATCAGCAGAAAGGAAATGTTATAGAAAAAATAACATAAAACCAGATGACAATCCAATTCCTTGAGTTCTAGTTAACTGCTCATAGACAGAAGAGATGACATGTTGGGACCTAATTTGCATATTTGCATACAGAATGAGCTGAAATTGAATAAGAGTCATGTGATATGAAATTCCGAACTTCTCACCTGCCCATTGATATATAAATTCCTGTACAAACTATTCTAAATTATTCTAATATTCTAAATTACATGAAAAGAGACACCCCCATCCCAACTCTAATTAGTTTTAGAGGGACCAGGCTATGGTAAGGCTAGGCCCGCTGTGACTGATAATGCTGGGTGAAAAAAATGGTTGATTGCATTATCATCTTATGAGTTTACAAGGGCTTAAAAATTCTGAATTTTTATCACTGTGAAAATCGGAGCAAGCCAGATATATGTTAATGTGAGTGCAGCCATGCCTACCTGTACTTAAGGCCTAACTTTAACTTAAGCTGTAAGCCTAGATGTATGCAGTTGGCACACCAGATGTCTCATTTTTTTTTCTTTTGATTGCTTAAATAATTAATTTAGTTGGTAGACACTACTATCTGTGGATATCAAGGAAACGTATGTGCATATATTCAATAATAAACATATGTAGTAAAAACAGTGTAATGCTTCATTTAAACCTGTTTTTTAGATGAGAAAAAACAATCCTGAAACCCATTTGTTATACCACATTCTTTTCCTAGGAGACGCAAAGGGGTAACCTATCTGTAAAGGAATCATGTGCAGCTTTCCAAGACTTCAATTGTGTAGGTTTGCATGGCCTTATGCCCTCCACATTTGTAATTAATGTCAGCTTAAGTTTGAGATACTATGCAAAAATGTGATGCAGTTATATTTTATCTTAATGGAATGAAATTTATTTATCAACTACTCAAAGGTACTGATTTTTAAGATGAATGTTTTTAATCCTCAGGAGATATTATATGGTTGAAGAACATTGTTTTCCATCCCTCCAGCACTTGGGCTTTCTTTGTTTTTTGCCAAAGGCTCAGAGAAACTATGCAATGGTGATGTCCTGTGCGTGAGACGTCTGCTTGTATACATGATATCTCAATAATCCTAGATTAAATTGAGTTGATACATGGCAGCATGGTGTTCCCTGTTGTTTTCAGTGAAATGATCTTGTAAAGGAATGGTGGGGGTTGGGGCTTCATGTTAAAAAATTAAAGAGGCAATTTACAAGTAGCTACACATGACATTTACTTAATATTCGGTGTGGAGGGTTGGTCCATCATCACTATGTTTCACTGCCATTTTGGGTTTGCTAATTATATATTGGTGATTGGCGGGGCCAAATGAGAATTTTTCTGAAATTAGCATGTAAGCACAAAATCTAAAAATATTATATTTATGTTTGAGTTGATACTGGATATAAATATAACCATTAACCTAAGAATAGTCCCTGTTGTTGGTGCATATATCATACATAGTAATCAGTGGACAGGGCTTAATGTACCACAGGTCTTTTTTCTTACTATGAGAGACATTAACAAATAGAACAGCTTGATAGTATCTCTGTTGAACCACTAAACTTTTCGGATGCATATGTCACGTTTTTTTGTGAGTGGTACATGCAAAAAAAATGCCTAGGAATGCCTAGGTTTTTGACACAGCCTTATTATGAAGGGAATGTATTTATCTCTTTCTTTGGTTACTTAGGAAAGCACCAACTTGTAGTTCTCTTTGCAAAATATTTCAGAAAAGCCTCAGCCATATGTGTTACTTCTTGGAGAAAGCAAAATACATCATCAACAGTTATTTGTGATCATCGAGAGACATGCCCTACCTCAGAGGACATTTATGAAGGCCATTGATATGTGCTTCAAATCATTATATGTGTTTAATCTGGAATACAAAAAGGCATGTCTTGGTGCCTGGGAATTTTTCCAAAGAGTTGTTTATGAGTTATCTGGACTGGTAGTGTGAAGTGCAACCAGATTCGAGATTTTCGTGCTTACCGTGCCACTAACAAAGACAATATAACTGCAGTGTAGCAGTCGTCACAGTCAGCATTCCACATGTTTTCACATCTTACGTTCCACTTTGATGTAAATCTTCCAGTTGTTCTGTTAAAAAGATTATGTACTTCATTTCACCACTACTTGTTTTCAGGAAGAGTTGTTTCTTTGTCATTACATATTTAGACCCGTCACATCGGATGACTTGAGGGATTGTTGTTATTGTAAGAGTGTTAAATTCATAGTACTTAATACTCAGCAGTACAATAATAAATCCAATCAATGTGATGATTGTGTCTTTAACATGGTGAATGTAACATTTATTACACAAACAGTAACATTAAATTGATATAATGTCATAGCATTTAGTGTCCCAAGAATGCTAATGATCAGTTTATTGCAAATATGTTTCATGTCACAAAGTTCACTATTGTTCCATTTGCTTTCAAGATAATTATATCGGTTCATTTCATTCTTCATTCTTTATTTGGTCCTGGTTGGTTGTTGACTCCTAATTAAAATTAAACTATTATCTGCAGCAGATGATGAAAATACTGCTTATATATGGGTGACTACAGGAAAAGTTGTATCTTTGTTATTGTCTTCAAAACCGACAGTTGATTATGATTTAACTTTAGCTATAAAAATGATGTTTACTATAAACGTTGTAGAGGTGAGGTATTTATGTGAAAAGAGAAGGAAACTAATTTCTTAACTGGCTAACACCAAAATTCAAGATCCTTCAACTTACTTGAAGATGTATAAGTATTGAACCATTGTGCTTTATATTATTATATTATGATCCTGTCTAAGCGCTGGTAGTAAGTTTTACTTGTTGGAACAGTACTAGAATGCTCATTATATACCAGCATGTTTAAGGTGCAAAGCTCATATGACATAGACAGATTATCATGTTTCTTGTAATATGATTTGTTGTTATTGAAACTAAAGTAACTATGAACAGATCATTTACGTATCCATGCAAGAGATTTTAGCTAATGCTGCGGGTAGAGTTGAATCTTTGCCAAATTTTGCAATCAGACAGTTGATTATGTTAATTTTTGGGAGCCTTCAACTATTTTTACATGTAGTTGGGGGAAAATTCCTAAGTCGACCAATGCTTTTTGTACATGCATCTCAGAAACTAAAAAAGTTAATTATTTAAATTTTCATAAGCATGCACCTTTAAGAGATAGTACCTTTTGATCATGTTTTTTATTACCTTTTGTTTATGTTTGTGTTATTGTATTTTTGTTTATTATAGGTAAAAGTGGGATTTACTGAAAGATTTAAACCGTTTGAAAGTATGATATCAATGTGGTTACGGCCGCCTAATGTATCTGATGCAAACTGCCATCCATAACCGGACACAACAGTTAAAATATCATGACTGTAGTTCACTATTCATGCATGATTGTAGATGCTCAGGAAATCCTCTTAAGTGTTGAAATAAAAGGTTGAATTCTTTAAATATTCTGAATTATTTGTGTTACATTCCTCTTTGTTGTCTCTTAAATGTGCTTTTCTGTTGTGATCGATTTAAAAAAAGGGAATCAAGCTGCCTTTAATAATTAACCTAAAAGATAAATAAAAAACTTAATGAACGGGTGCTATGTTAAAATCGCTGGCAAAATTATACATAATAATTTTGTAGTTGCGCTACATGCTGATCATGTAAAACTTTACAAAACAAAAATTTTACTGAAATTTTTTAGTGTTTTTATTAGACATGAAAATCAAGTAAAATTTGACATGTGTACAACATTTTCTGAATGTATGTACTTTCAAAAGCAAGACAAGCACGTTTCCTGCCACTTTGGCAGTACATCTAATGAAATGAGTTTCCTTCAGGCATATTTACAGTTTTTGTTAAGAAAAAACTTTAAAAGTTGAAATATAAAATAAAATTTTTTAAACTTTTAGGACTAGATATGTAAAATGCTATTAGAACAATCAGTAGCGATGATGTAGCATGATCGTAAGCATTTCTGGTTTTGATACCCTACCTCCCCAGATCACCGGAAATGGCACTTCTCAGGCTTGAAAATGACCAACAAGATGAACACTTTTGCCTGAGAACCAAGTATTTCCCAATAGTTTTTTGCTCATCCATAACCTTGTTGAAGATTGTCACCAGTCACACGTCATGTTCGACCTCATCGCATCTCCTGTGGGTCAATGCTTTTGTTGGTGATTCTATACGCCGCGGCCCACAATACCCATCAGCCCCACTTTTGAAGGTTTTAAGCTTTTTGTTCAAAATTTGAAAATTCCCATTTCTCGTTAATAAATTCACTTCAAAACATACCCACAATGTTGCAAAAAAAATCATCTATGGACAACCAATATAGTTAAACCTCCTTCAACCCCTAACAGACCGGTCAAAATTGCACGAATAGATAGAAGTATGATGAAGAATGTTGGTCAGGGTATTTCGAAAATTCAGACACAGATAATTTATTGGTGTACAAATATTACAACCTCTTATAACGGCTACTATAAAACTTCGTTGAAGGAAGTGAAAAAAATACCAGATATTCCCGAAACCGAACACTACACACATAGGCGTAGGAGGCAGGGGATTGCAGCCCTCAACCAAATACTTTTGTGAAAATTCGGCAATATGGTGAGAATTTTTCGGGCATCTACTGAAAGAAAAATAAATTGCAATGATGTAGCTAAAGGAAATCAATAGTTTAAAAAAAAATCTCCTTGGTAAGTAAAATAAAGATCTAAGCTTGCCCGACTAATTCTCCATTACTAATGTAGAAAAGAGTTTTGACATAATTTGACCTCCATGCTTTTTCTCCATCTACATAAGACATTTCGTTGTTTACATTAGCATCCCGCTGTATACTGCGCAACTTTCACGGACCATACGGTACACGATGGCATGCGATGTAATAACCGATGCTTCCCTATATGATATTTACATGAACATGTTGAACGGGCGCGGGGCGCGCGAAAAAGTTTGGTTTTATTTTTCGGACAAGTCGTTACAGCCCCGCCCCCAGTCAAATTGGGCTCCTATGACTACAAACATAGACAGTTTGGAGGCTGTTACTCTGGAACGCCATTTTCATGCTCACTGATATGATGTGATATCTGCTGTTTGCTTCACAAATTCGAATAATTGGAATAAGACTGAAATAATTAACTTTTATCTGTCTATTGTGCAATGCCCAACATTCTTTTCATTTTGGAAGACAGTTTCAAGTTTATTACACACTGAAGACTTCGATTCTCTATCTGCTTTCAGTTTAGGGAAGATCTTGGAATTGTTATCCCTAGATATCGCTAAACATTGATATATATATCCATACAGTACAGTTTCCCTAGGATTTCTTGCGATTTTTCAGGGCCGGATCTTGGGAAATTGCAAAATCGGGAGTGGTCACACTCTATGTAGGTCATTGCACGACCTCTATACGTCACTAATACATAACCCGATCACGTGTTATCGATGAAGTGGCGTGTTGCCGGAGGCTGTCAAGGTCTTGGTACTACGGGAAGGTCATTAATTAAATTCCGTAACTCATCGGGAAGCGAATAGAGGGGTGGGGCGAAGGGTTGTGGGGCGCGCGTTTTTATGCAGATGGGAACAATCCCAAGAAGTGGTGGGTGCGTCCGCCACCCCCCCCCCCCACGCGCCCATGATACGCCCTTGGATCTACTACATGATATTCACAGGAGATGTGCTCAATTCTCCAATCGCATGCGGAATTTATTTTTAGATTCATTGTGCGAGTTACGGTACTAGGTTTGGGGTAACAATTAGCATTCAGGTCGGAGTGTATAACATTTTATCTCTGGATGGCAGTGTGGCATCGAAGGACATATGTCTAATACAGTTTGCATATAGATCCCGGTCTAATACCGAAAAGCGTCATGTTCCCCGACGACTCGGTCGAGTTCGATACCAGCCACAGTTGGTTTCATAGCGCAATTGTAAAATTACTCGTTATGATAGACCATAGAGTAAATACATAAATATATATATATACATGAGTGAGAGAGGAAAACTGGAAACGTCAACAATGGAGTTGTCGGTGTAAGGGATAGGGTGAGGCGCACGCCCTTCCGAAATCCTCCATCCGTCACTGGCTCATGGATCAGCGCTGTAATTATGTCATTATGTTCCTCTTTCTCTGCACGGTGTTTTGGCGGTTTTCTTCTACTCCCTCCTTTTCTCCTTGTTCTCTCTTTCTTTTTTTTCCCTTCCTTCCTTCCATCCTCTCCTCCTCCTCTTTTTTCCCCTTTTTATTTTTTTTTCTCTCCTCATTTTCTTACGCCCCGCCCCGTGGATACTCGCCTGGTAGCATACTTTTTTTCCCAGCACGGTAAAGGCCAAAATTACCATACCTTGCTCCCATTGGCTGGGGTCCGTATACAAAAGATTCATTACAAAATCAACTAGCAGCAGCTGCACAGAATCGCTCACTCAAAAAAAGAAAACAGTCTAGCAGCAGAATGTACGCGTTTGAGTAGAGTCAATTTATTTGTCGGTTTGTTATGCCACGGGCGTAGAGGGTCTGTGGTATATGCATCGCACAACTCTGTTGCTGTAAATTTTAAGAGGTTAAATCAAACCGAAACAGTTTGAAGATGATACAAAATATCACCATAATATAAACGTAAGACAATTTCTGTGTTCAATAACTATAATCCCCATTGGCAGTGGCAGTGGTACTACTAACATGCATGACTAAATACAAGGCCTATATCTTACGTATTATATTATCTGAAAACCGTGCCAAAAGGGTAATAATTAACCGTTTCAAAGGGGCATAATTTTGAAAATCAAATCAATGTATATGCTTAGAAATAAGAGTCTATCAGTTTAAAATGTAAAAGCATCTCAAGTAAATAGTCAACCAGAAACGGTCAAGCTGTCCAATGTTTTTATGCAGTTTGGAAGCAAGCAAACGCTTGGTACTAATCTGCGTACATTGCCATCGCAGTACTCTGTACAGCAAGTTCCACTATCACTTCGAAGCAGTCACCCTAGACAAAACTACCTTATTCAATATATTGGCTTTTCAGTTTGGATCATAAACCTAAGTAATCCTTACCTTCAAAGAAGGACAGTTATCTACAGTGAGACGTGTACACTCACAGTCCATGGTCGCAGTATTGTTTTACATATTTTATGAATGTACATGTACACAAGCAGATCCGCGCAAAAGCAAGGAAAAACTTGTTAACAATTTTTTTAACAAAGTTGTCTCAAGACAGTCGCCAGTTCATACAGTATGTGTATGCGAATCACGATCCAAGGCGTGCATGTGTATGTACATGTACATACACACACGCATAGCGTAAGCAAGAACTTCCCAATTCAGCATCAAAAGTGCAAGACCCAGCCAATGAGAAGCGAGGTATGCAAATGGTGGCCTTTACCGCGCTGGGAAAAAACCTCGCCGCCTGATATGATGCAATGAAACTGTGTGCATAGTAACCATCGCAAGAGGTTACTATGCTGCGCATGATGGTAGGCTACAAGGAAACTTTATAAATACAATTACAAGAGGTAGCGATACTGTGCATGATACGAGGATGCGATGAAACTGTGTAAATAAATCATTATAATACAGCCTTTTTTTAAGATGCTATATAAACAAGTTATGTTCACAATAATGGTAATGTAAATGCTTGCAAGAGGTAGTAATACAAAATTAACTCAATAGTTTTGTTTGTGTACTGATTTTTTTACAAAGTAATGAACATTTATTTGCTGCATTTTTCCAACAATAATGTCTCCTTTTTTTTAACTGTATATGATGTCATTTCCTTCAAAACATCAACTTTGTAAAAGAATGGCACCGAAGAATCTAACGTATATCTTGTTGAAGTATTTATGTTTCCTTTCTTGATCACCTACATAAGTAAACAACAAGAAACAAACGGGAACAGTACAAACTTCTTACTAGATCTCTTGCAAATCCCCTGAAGAATAATATGTAAACATGAGCGTTATAACTAGTAAGATGGACCTTTTCAATAGTAGGATATTGTGGCTGAAATTAGATTTATTGAATAACACGAGAAAGTAAGTTTTGGCTGTCTTATTTACGTTCATTCAACATCATCATTCAACATCAAAATGGGAAGCAAGAACAAAAACAGAATTTTATAATAATAGCAGAGTGTAACATTAAAGTGTTGTAAATAATAATTTAAAGAATTGACACCGAAGCAACTACTAATATATGCCTCATTACTATTTGAATATGCTTAACGAATCAACGTACGACTGCACAACCCAGTAACCATGCATAACTGAGCTGTGTGCGTTATGTGAGCAGGTGAGTGTTGTTCTGAATAGTATTTGAGGTCAGGTTACCGGGTCACTATAAATATATTTTGTTGGAGGTAATGGGCGTGACAATCGCTTCATCGCTTACCATAGAGGTATAGCAAAGTGTCCACAGCCGTTGTAGTTTGTCGTAAAACTATGTTTATGTCGGGTTTTATACGTGGTTAAGTGGGATTCGTCCTTGAGTCTCCCCACGACTGTTCCAGTTATATTGTTGTATTTCCGAACCTTGGTCATCCTCGACGTCTGCATTGGTGAAACCGAAATAGTTAACACCTGGCCAGAAATCAGACCACCTATTTTCAAACGCTGTAAATAATAATCAGTTTTACACAAACCTACTCCAAATCCGTGTCGTTATTTGATCTACCACCATTTACTTGATCCTGCTATGGTGCCGAACGTAGCAATCTGAAGGTGGCTGTTGGCGGCTACTACTTAAATCCAACCCACCCGTGACATTCTTTCTAAGTATCACAATTCAAGAATCTTTATTTGATGCTTTGTAAATCCTATTCTTGTTCTTTGACAAACGATAATCAGATGCAGCTATAATTGTAATTTTCTTTTGTTTTTCCTTTCTTCATGTTTCCATCAGTAAGGAAGTTTACCTTCATGGTGTAGGCGAGTACTGATAATTACACAGTATGTGGTTAAGGCGCACATCGTGCGACCTGTAACTCTCAGAAAAAAATCGTCCAAGGATGTTCGATACATAATGGAATGTGTGTAACTATATGATATTGTTACAGTGGTTATAGAAATGTTAGAAGAATCTAGCAATGTTTAAGCTGTTAACCGCAGAGAACTTCAACCAATATAAATCAGAACGGTGGAGTTGAATCAAAAGGCCATTCAAGCACACTATCACTAACGTTCTATTCACAATTTGGTAAATATATTTTAAAGTCGTCAACATTTCTGAGTGATTCATGGTATAGCTCAAATTGCTTTGATATTTAACCTATTGTACCACGGAGTCTGTATGATGATGCCAGAACCCGTGTCGGTCAGTTTATTGTTCTACTCAACAAATGAGAGCAAATAACAAACACCTCTATACATTACACAGAACAAATGGAGAAAGAGAGCGCTCCTCTGGAACTGACACATACAGCCGTTTTAATAAAACTGCTGTGCGTGGTAGGTAGTTCCTCTATTTAAGATTTTTGTTCAAAATAACCATGATTGTTCCTGCCTGTTGGTATACATGTTACACGCACGCAAACGATTTTAAGTTCTGCCGTTTATAGCGAGACATGGATGGTGGAAATGGAATGAAAAACTGAAACGTCATTATTATTGCCCAGATATTTTGGAAATACAGATAACAGTGATTCATTCCTAAACTTCAAGAACATTGCAAGGTTACACTCAAGCTCCGTTCAGACATGCTAGAGATTTGGATGAACACTAATGATCTTCGAGAGGGCTGACAACATGGATATGCTTCGTCCTCCGTCGGTAGGCATCCTTCTAACCGACATACCGGCGAAAGTTATATGTATTTGTCAGGTTAAGACTCTTGCTTGTTAGAGGCATAACTGAATGTTACCATAATAGGCTCAGTAGGTTCAGTCATCCGATACTCATGACTCGTACAGTAACTACAATTATTATTGTCTCCTCTAACACATGTTTACTGCATATTGCATGTGCAGATTATCTCATAGACTGTAGATCTGTTTGTCTTTGTTTCAGCCGAGGACGTAATCACACGATCACATGATGAAGACTACGGGAGCCTATAAGAATGAAAACGTATTTACAGAGCAACATTCGTCGACTCTTCTTTTTTTCACATTTTAATTGTTTGTAATATAATTATGTAATTTTGTTCGAGATCCTAGCAATTTTGTTTTAATATTTGACTCTTTAATTATTCCCTTGTCAGGGCCGTGGGCTGATGCCATTAACATAACCATCTCACCAAATCCACCTAGTCAGAGTGGTATCAACAAAATTGCTGTTGATTGTGTTTTTAGTAAGTATATTGATGTCCAAATATGCAAAAAAGCGACTAGAAGTCACATCATTACTGTAATAATTGGTTTGTCTGTGAAAGATAAGGACTGTATTAATTACATGGGGTTGACTTTTGTTTACATATTGAGCATAATAAAAAAAGTACATTAGTCTAATTGTTGTTGTAAATTTAATAGTTCTTTTCTAAAGTTAATATTCAACTGTAACAATGAAAATGGTTCTGTTCGTTTAGACATTGATTACAGTAAAGGGCGATATTAGTATGTATGCAGTACACCTTTGTTTTTACGTGGTAAATGAGTGCGCATCCTCATATGGCACATTTCTAGGGACAAACATGCTTATTTGGACATAGGTTGAACAGTTTTCCTGTAATCAGCTACAAGTGTTCTCCTTGAGTTAATACCAACCTGGTGATGTGTTTTTCTTTGCAGAGGCGGACACGCTCGCTTTAACGTACACAGCGCATATGGCATTGGAGGGGAGTGGTGTAGTATTTAGGAAAGAGGCAACAATTTGTGGTACGGAAACAAGAAACAAGCTTTGTCCTTCTAGGAAAGGAGGTAAGAATGAAAACAAAACATAGTTGGAAAAGTTATCTACTATTGTCCACGTTTTTCTCTGCAATATGCTGGTGTATGGAGAGTATACGATGGTGTATACTGTGTACATGTAATATGCTGGTATATGAAATGTATATGCTGGTGTTTGTCTGTGTGTGTGGGTGGGTTAGGGTTAATATGTCGGTGATTTGGAGCATCCAAGTAACCGTATTAACATAGATCTCTATTTTGTATCATGCTTGCTAGCTTAAACGTTACGATTTTTTCTAGCGGGATCATGTCTTCCGTGCAACGTATGCTACTACCTGTTAAATTTCAATTGTAAAAATTCAAGAGTATTTATTTGCACAATTTTGTGTATAGAGCTCATTAGAGACTTAATTGAAAGTCAAAAAAGACTTAAACTGTACCATTTGACGTCTTTAACTTTGATTTAATTTTCTGGGCAGTCCGTTCATTAAAGGTTCATTCCCCTACCAAAATCAACGCTGGAATGTGAACCGACCACTCCGTCAATCTTTAAAATGATGTGCCTGTCACAGGTAGGATACGTATACTATTGGTACTCTAGTATTTAATTGTAGTTCAACTGTTTCGTGTTCAAAATCAGCCAAATAGTTTGAATTTGTTTAAAAATTACAAAATACTAGATAGTAATAAACATATGGCATTTTAAGAAATTCTCCCATACTTGTTCTTGTTTATATTTTTGCTTTATTTCCGCTGATCTACAATAGACGTTTGCTTACGTCAATAGGGATGTATCATCGCCAATAGGAATTAACGTAAATGGCTGTATGACTTATCGCTGGAGTTTGAAAGTTGAGTTGCTTGCAGGGATTTTATTTACTCTTTTATTTCTTCTTCTGCTTTTCATTTCAATAAATAAGCACAATTTATGTGACGACAGTGACTTTGTTGTTATTACAATGAATAAAGTTTGTTGTTAAACAAAACAAGCCTGAATATTTATTTTATATAGCCAAAACCCACATTCTCGCATAGCATTTTGTATTGTGAGATAAGAAAATGATAGTGTGTGAATGCATCTGGCAACAGTAGGCTGAATGATGTCATCACATCAAATTGATGTTTTGTTGTTGTTTGTAATATTTCATTCAGTTATCCACAATGGAAAATAATATTGATTACCAAAAAAAAGGTTTTACTTTAATGAAATGATAAATACAGAGAATTTAGCTTGTAGCTAAGCGAACGTTCTAAAATATGTATCAGATTACAAATATAACTCAAACAAAATATTAACAATACGAACGTAAAATATTTAAAGACGCACTTGTCGTGATGGCATTGCAGATTAATAACTGTGACTTATTCCCTTGAAGACTAGAAGGTTCAGCAAATCAAAACTTATTACAAGAGACAAGATGTTATTAAAATGATGTTGTTTCCAAGTAAGACGGTGTGGAGAATTTATCTCTTTTAAGAAATATCTTACACTGTCCATCTAAAAGGAGTGTAAACAAAAAGGAAAATAATTAGCACAAAAACAAGAACAACAACCAAAAGTTTAGTTGTTGAATCGTTGGGGATGGGGGTTTTATTTTATTTTCAGTACTCCTTTTGACTGTATCTGCCAAACATGGCAGAGACAGTTTGGTCATTACATTGGAAGAAAAGATCATCAACTTCTGATCTGCCATTGTCATCAAATTTGTCATCTCATTCAATGTCTAGGGAAAAAAATGCAGCAGAAAAACTGTTATGGTCGAATGTCTTATGCCCTTTTCGTGGCAAATTCAAAAGAGCTTGCAATGAATAGTTGTGTATTAAAGATTCCAAACATTTTGGCCCCAGAGCCACATTGAAGTTGACCTAATTATGGTGTTGAAGAAACCATCAAAAGAAAATTAAAGCAACATGTACATTTCTTGAGCTTGAAAGCGGACACAAGTCGTTTAGGGGCATGTTTTCCAGAGGGACTGAGAAAAATCATTTGAAGCAAAAGTAAATATTAGCAGCACAGATTTCATTTTGTGGGCAGTATAAGTATAGCCTACCACATCGAATGAAATGTAAATTTCTATCCTAAGCTCAGCAACATACCATACAATTACATACCATACACAGATATTCCCCATTGAGAGCTTGGTGTACCATATTGTTTATGGTTCATGCGGTAGGAAATTAAAATAGGAATAGGTGATCAAACGTGCCCAATTACATCATGTTGCACCTACTGCTTAATAGCAATGATATCATGTCCCGGATTTTATTAAAGTGAGTCATCTACATTTGTTGTTTGATGTTAACATATTTTGTTGTAAAAGATACAAAAGAATACAGCCAACTCAAGTAGCATCCCCTTCTGCCTTTCTCGTTTTCTTTTGATCTAATGACCAAGAAATTAATCATAAATAAAAACAGATGGACTTTAAAAAGTACATTTTACACTAAATGTGTAACAGGTCGGCATACATAGGATTTAAAAAAAAAAGATATGGCAGACTACCTGTCTGGAGACTCTCCATGTGGGCATCCCACCGGGTCTTAACACATGGTTGTGTTAATAAATACATTTTTTTTTTTCAATGATAGTCGTAACCTTTGGTTTCATGATGGCGTATGTGTGCGTGGGAGTGTGTGTGTGTGTGTGAGGGCGGGTCAGGGGAATACAACCAAGGGACAGATAAAGTTTCAAAGTAGGACATTTGACATAATGGCCCAGGGGTCCGAATAGGTTCTATACGGAACTAACTGGTGTTTTGGGAAGTTATCGGGCGGGCGAATGGAGTTGAGAATCGAATCAATTTTCCTTCATTATTCTCCATGTTGACCTTCACATGATGAACATTTTTCAAAAGGTATGTCTTACTTCGAACGATAACTATCTTATCTTGAGTAATCTTTGATTGGTCTTATAAAATTGTTGAAAACCACAATACCGTTAAGCAATAATGTTGCCAGCCATCCATTGAGCTGGAAGTGTCCAACAACTATAACATCATAAACAGGACATTCCAAAGTCCTCTCCGTCTTTACAGCACGCCGCACTGCATTTTATAAACCGAGAGGGATTTGCTTTCCCTCTTTCTCACCCCACCCTCCCGATCTACCCACACCTCCAACACCATTCATTTAATGTCGGCAGAGCAGATAAATCCCCCCCCCCCAACACATCACTACCACCAGTGGGGAGAGAATGCTGTGTGCTTACATGCATGGTAGGTCACTGTGTTCATTTGTATCAGAGATGAAGATTTTGCTACATATATCGGTGGAGAGCACACGCAAATGAAATTACAACACAGTGATCAATAGCTTGCACGTGTTACCCCGTTGAGAATGGTTTATACGTCAATCAACCACCAACCCAACTATGTCTCAGTAAAGCTTTCACCTCCTCTATACACTGAGCAGCCAATAATTAGAAAATCTTGACTACGACATGAAACAGTGCCAGGCGCGCAACGCCTTAAATAACAGTAGTGAAAGATGTATATTTGGAGCTGCTAAATACACATTTCATACAGTGCGTACTGTGTATAAAGTAATAGGTAAAATAACCAATGGGTTCTATATATGGATATATAGTCTACGATAGAGTCAGAGAAGCAGAAGTGGATTATACAAGTAATCTAATTTCAATCAAGTGTCCACTTTTCCTGACACAGGGCAAATCAAAGCGATACAAAATGACTGAGCAATTGGGAATTATGGGTAAATTGGTCTTTCCCCTCGGAAAATTCGGAACAGAAAGCATAATTCATGCCAAATAAAACTACAAATGAAATGACTATCAAAAATGTGATGGATGCATGTCGACCCACTTAACGTATATGACATAGTTTTAGCTAATACTTATACCTATAACTGATTGATTGTAACAAACGTCAGAATCTATTGGCTTCCGTACTGCTCTCAGCGCGAACTGTATTACATACCACTGAACCTTGTTTAAGTCTCATCTATCAAAACGGCTGGACTACTTAGCTCATCAGAAGCAACCCAAAATTCAACGAACAAAATTCAGTATCAGAATAACAAATAACAATGTTTCAATGGAAAATGGTGTCGGATATCATCCATGGAGGGGTGGGGTGGGGGGGGGGGGGAAGGTGATCCTTATTTTGATGAGAATGTTCTTTGGTTGAGTAATTAGAATTCCGAAACAATTATGGACTTACATTAACAACAGACTGAACTGATGTTACGAAGCCACATCAATTTAACCGCATGAACATGGCTTTTTAAAACAGAGTTATTTATAGAAACATTAGTAGCATTAACAACCAAACAACCAAAAGGAGCAACGTACATAATATCGTGACGCAACATTAGTTTCTCAAAAAACAGTGATCGTGACAACGGAATGATTTCAAGCACGAAATTGGGGGTCCATGAATGTGTTCGTGAAAATTCATCATTTTATATCGCAAAAGTTGCAAACGTGGGAGGAGGGTGAAGGGTGAGGGGAAATGAATAGCAGTCAGTAGTGTTGAAATATTATCACGATAGATGTGCTACCATATAGTATTACTCTCCTATTTACATCTTCTGTCTATTTTCCCCTTGAAATGTGATACATTCGCAAAGTTTGTTTGGTTTGTTTGGTAAATTCATCAAAGTGCAACTTTTTTTTCCTTCTTCTTGTAAGCATATGCAATTCCTCTGTGAATACATGATTTTAATATACATAAAGAAGAACAAAGACAACTTCAACACAATTGTCATGATAACATCATTCAGACTGCTGTTGCCAGATGCATTCACAAATATTATCCCCAAATTGAAAATATTCATATCTTCGCGATATCATATTCTATAAGTATACCTGCCCGTGTTTGGCCAAAGATGTTGACGGTTATTGATCATCAGTCATGCCTAGAATTAACGGTAAAGCGATGTCATATCGGTCTTATCTAGTTCCGCGAAAGTGGACGACCTGCAATCTTTGAAATATTTGAGAATGCCTTTGGGGAATCTCTAACACTTCTGGGAAAAGTACCAGTGCATTCCCTTTTTCACATATAGTGTGACATATTCGAACTAACAAGTGGTTTGTTAACCACTCCTGTAACGAGCACAGTTTACCTAACAAAATGTTGCCCATCGTTTGTTTGACAAATTTTACACATGTACGTCTAATAATCAACCAATCAGAAGGCTTCTTTGAGATAAATTTAATCACGTCTGCTAAACCTCTTTAAACATATTTTCACAACCAGTTTATAGATTGAGAACGTTAGAACTTAAAAAAAGGATCGATCATGCGCATTAGGAACAGGAGCCGTATCTACGGCTCTGTTTGGACCCAGAACCTAGACACACCCTATTAGGAACGGTATGACAGCGCCCACTGACAAAACGGTGAAGATCCATGTTTGCAGTAATTAATGCGTTAAACAATCAACTTCTAATGGGTTATCACAGCTAAATCAACATATGCATTAATATGCATGCATAATCTCCTTTTTTCTCCCTCTTTTCTACTACCTTGCGGGTTTTAACGAAGGTTTGATTTATTTTGCCCTTTAAAAGCTTTTGAAATAATTTTAATTCTATCACTTAACTTTCAATGTGATAAAGATTATAAAGTGCTCCGTTCATGTGCTGTCCACTCGGTGAGTATAAATATAAACTGAACCCTCGTCCAATTCAACAGTGTCAACAAGGGTAGTGTAATTGTGTTTAAAGCTTGACCAAGGATAACTCAATTACAATCTAAAAGAAGTAAATAGCTTGGAAAAAGAAATCACAAGTATTGACGTCACTGAACTATACAGTACCAATTAGTGACAAATATCACGTTTTATCAAAATATCACTAGCTAACATTGAATATATCAAGGAAATGGAATGCAGAATAACAAAATAAACCCTAAAATCAGAAATTATCAATTAGGGGGAAAATCACAGGAGACAATCATTTCAACGGGGTATTGATGGCACATGAAATATTTCTTCGAAAATGAATGCCATGTTATGAATTAATTACCGTACTTGTTGTTATTTGTGTTGTCTATGGCATTTTTTATATTCCGCTTCGACGGTTGGGTGTAGGACTCCCTGATTAAAGGTTATAGTCAATTTTGATATTCCGAAAAACGTTAAACATGTCCCTGCTCCCATTGAGCGTATGAGTGAGAGGATATAATATGTCTACGAGATCGATGAGTGGCTATATGCGATATATTGTAAAGTCAAGTCAATTTTTTCATGTTATTTACCATTGATTCAAATTTACTTTCTGTTATGTTTGTTCCCATTTATTTATGTTTTGTATATTCTCTTGTAGTGGAATATAGCAAATCAATAGCCTGTCAGCGGACACAGCTGAATTAAATAAGATTAAGTAAGATATATGCTATAAGTATAGTGCCCATATTGAGCGGAAAAAAACAAAGATGTTGTGTCATTGAAATAGGCGTGACATGACAGAAATCAGGTATAAGCATGAAAGTTATCGATCTAAAGTCGTTAGTTTTAAATCCATAGAAAGAACCAAGCAGCATATTGCTCTGTTATGATTGTATAAAGTGTAGTTTCTGAGGGAATTTCTTATAAGAATGAATGCTTTCCCTTTAGCTTGCCTTCCATTTCATAGCGGTTAGTTCTTGGCATCAACGTAATCTATAATCCTCCATGACTTGAACGGAATACAAAGGATGTTTCTATAGTTCACTTGTTCTCATTGGTTTTTATTCCTTTTGACACTTCCAACACTTACAATAATTTGTAAAATGATGTCCTTTTTCATCAAGATTAAATTTGTTGCATGAATATTAGTCTAATTACTAATTAGACTAATTAGTCTAATTAGTCTAATTACATATACAACATTTTTGTGAAATACAGTAAAACAGGGTTCTGGATGAAAGACAAATGATAAACAAAAGCAGAGTTCAGGATGATTTGTGTCAATTATTTCGAACCCACACTCTATGAGAGGTGACGCAAATACCTCTTTTCAAATCAATAGGAGGAGGAAACTTAATTTTAATAACTTATACTTTATATAGATTTTAGCTGCTGATAGAGTCGACCATGTCACTGCTGTATGTGTGTAGAACACAGTCATTGAAGGCGGCATATACACGCTAATGCCGCAGTTTCAGAGGACCAATAAACACATCAAGTCACCGCAGACTAAACAAAGTCTTGTCGTTGACGAATTCCCCATTCCCGTGTTTCCCAAATCTACTTGCATAAACTCAAAGGTCTATGAATCCTGTTTCGGGTTTCGAATTACTGTGTTATTTCCAGCCCATCATATCCTTAAATAAGATTAGTCACATGAAGTTAACGTGTTTGACTTAATAAGTATTGTCCCTTCCTCATTCAAAAGGGTCTTGAAATGTGAATAGGTATTGTTTGTTGAAATTTTAGACTTAATCCCAGTTCATGATCGTCTGCATCGAATATAGTTGTAAAGGGAAACAACTTACAGCAAGAAATCTCCTGTGAGCACAATCTTAAGCAACCTTTTGTGAATAAGAAGATTTCACGGAATCCGTTTTTCTTTACTGCCTGCTTCGAAGTCATCGATAGTATCGGGCATAAGCCTATTGTATATTTACGTCTTGAGAGGAAACAAAATTCTTACTGCTTGCTGCAATGTAAACAAAGACATTGAAGCGTGAGCTTCTTGTTAATAAATATATTCAGATCCGTTGTTCTAATGAGAGTAGAACAGAATGAATAGAGATTTCGTTGAAGGCAGTGCCATTCACTGCTACCAATAGATTGTAGCCAACCAACAATACCAATTTAAGCTCGTAGAAAGTTAACTC
>JAIPMN010002970.1:0-14448 GCA_020650975.1 Apostichopus californicus | reverse complement strand
CCCCCCCCCCCTGTCCGAGATATACTGTCATTGGCAACAATTTCCTCTTAATGACCAATTCTATGATATGCCAAACTGTTTATGTATTGCAAATGTTGTCAATGACCATGCAACTGTTCAAAATTGCCTTTTAAGAGGTTTGCTCAACAATGAGTCAACAATGCACTGATGTAATGACTATTGGCTGTTCGGTCTTAAGATATGTCGAACAGAATGCTTCAATGATAAGTCAAGACAGATTGTACAACTTTACGAAGCCAGCTTGACCAATCTTTGAAAAGCTGGGATGGCGGAAATTAAACTTAGCTCGCATGTTCCCTTAATCAGAACCAAACCTCTAAAGTTGTTGTTTGATACTATTTGTATCTGTTCACTATCGGGGCTAAATGGCAATTATTTTCGTGGCAGTAAGCGATTGGTGTGCTTTCTTGGCGGACTGCAAAGCTATTGCATTTGCTAAGGGACAACCAGTCTGAGCTAACATATACATTCAACTACGTTGTATATGATATTGATCTCACTTTACAATTAACTTTGTAGTTTGGACAAACTTGAAAGACAGCCTAAGTTGTGAAATGGACAGGCCAGCTAACTGTTTAGATTTTTAAATTAGTGCCATTGGTATATTTTCCGACAGGTGACAATGTGGAGGTTGAAATCCACATTGAAGTTAATAAATCAACAGCTGCAGCCCTGAACCGTGGCGACGGTACGCTGGATGCTACTTTAATCCTTCGTCTTGACAATGAGACAGATTACTACATATCCTTCGATCTTTAAGTCACATATTAACGGGGATAACTGCAACATTACTTGAATTGATTGAACTTCGTATTTGCTCTGTGTATAATTGGTGACGAAAATTAGGTGGAAGTTTGAAGTAAATTTAAAAGCAGCCAAAGTTGAAAGTGAAAATATCATCTTTCGTGCATACCATTAGTTCAGCTTGTCTGAAGTATTCAAACCTCGATGTTTGGTGTAGGTCGTACGTCATGTGAGGTCAACAGAGAGAAAAAACTATAATAACATTGTGAAGAAGAGAATGCTTATGGCAAATCTTGTTTTACGTAATGCTTAAAGCAAGGATTATTTTATCACCACAAAATCATATTGATTTGAGCGCGATGATGTTTTTGGGTTTATGTAGAAATTCCAGATGTAACATCTCCATACTTCAGTAGTTTAATGCACTGATCGGATTCTTTAACACAAGTAAATAACTTGTGAATTGTAAAGAAGCTTTATGGTTTATCTTAACTCAATGAACACATCGATTTAAGAGGTTCCTATCAACCAAGTTGTTTTGGTTCTTCGATTGAGACTTTGGTGAGAATGCTGGAACCAATGAGAGATAATGATGTCACAACAATTATGGAAATGGTAAGTAAAGAGCGTTTGTTGCCCATGGTAACTTCAAATGAGATAGGATGCATTTGGTATGTCATTCCCAGTATTCTGACGTTGCATGTCATGTAATGTGTAGTAATATTTATCTCCAACAAGTATTTTGCACTGCATGTTAAATATCTCTAATCTCCAACCTCATTTATAACCTGTAAAATTATATTATCAAACACGAGTACATCAACATGTCCTGCTTAATTACCAGGGTCATGTAATAAAAAAGCCATGTATAACATTTTTACTAGGATTGCTTGCTTTAGGCCTACATCTTATTGCATCTGATCAGTTTGTCAGACCTTACAAGTCCTGCTATTTATTTACCCATTTTATTTGGTCTGTCAATTTAGAAGTGAAAGTGTGAAAAAAACAGCATACAGATCACAGTTAATATGTATTATTATGTTGCTTAATTGACCATTACTAAAAACAATGATGAAACAGATCAAGTGTTGGTAATTACCCAAAAGAAAGTACGAAACATTAACTTTAGTACCTATTGTTCCGTTAACACTTTCAGGAGAAAACAGACTGGTCTAAAGAATCCAAATCAAATCATTCTTCTGAGAAATTGGACTGTCCCAAAGAAATCAAGAAGATGTTGAGTCATCTCCGTAACCACGGACGTGGTCAAGTGAGTCATCACTTTCTAACAGAGATATAAACCTATACGTTTTTCAGCAAGTATGATAAGTATCGCAGCAACTGACGAGTTTCTTTCTTCGTGATTAGTACAGTCTATTACATTCTACAACTCATTTTGCTTTCATGTAACAGTTAAAAAAGGGAAACTTTAGCTAAAGATATTGAAGAGAAAATGTTTAACATGTATGTATTATTTTCCCTGACTCAATGAGGTCAATACGAGAACCCTTAACGTCTCAGTACGTATTTGCCAAATTTTAAGCTTCGACCTTGCCAGCTTACTCCACTAAAAGTTCAGTGAAAATGACACTTTTCTATGCAATTTTCATATCAATATCCATTATTTTTATTTAGTTATCTGTAGTTAAAAAAATTGAGCTGAATAAAATTCGACAGATTTATTAACGAGTCCGTAGTTTGTACAAACTTCAATCAAAATTTCCAGCCACGCCCAACAGATCATGCGCCAATCAAATCTCTCTTTTTTGTTTACGACCGTTAAGCCAAGGCTTACTTTTACTTTCGTGGCTATTTCTTGTATTTTTCTCTCGGTCTTAACGATGTAGCTTTCGAAATTGTGTCATTTCCTTCCATTGCAATGAATAAACAGGTGTTTTCAGACGTTTCCTCCGTGGAATTGTAAAAAGTGGGTGATACGAGTATATATAGGACTGCGTTAAAATCTTGATCGGGCCGTATATGTAGATTATTTTGTTTACATTTGTGTAATGAACATGCTGATATGGGAGGGTCGCAGTGATTTACGGTTAATCGTTCGCGCCATAAAGGCAACAGAAAATAATTGTCTTTCTTTCGAATGCGATAGCTTTTCTCCATTAAACCCACCTGGTCAGAGTGCATTCAGAAGAAAAAACATGGAATCAACTTCGGAAGTTTGTTTTCCGAATTCATCAGCGAACACGTATTGATACTTTAACCATATTCTACTTAAACCAGTATCGGGCAAGTTAAGCTAGGAAATTACGTGCCCATTGGGGTAGGCATATTCTCTCCCTCAAAGGTTGTTTTAATAAAGTGACAAAACAAATACATTTTAATTTTGTAATTATATAAGTACCACCTGGCATGTAAACAATTGACCATTATTAACCGTAAACCCTATCAACTAAGCCCGTGGCAGATATGGAGCATCAATCAAAATGCATTTTTCTGTAATAAACAATGACAGATTAAATCATAGACACTGCCTTTCAATGTAGATGGTTTCATTCTTCTTCCATACCATCTATACGTTTTATTCCTTTTCAGGAGGACTTGTTCAGAAGAGGTGGTATTCATACAGAGTTTCAGGCAATTAGAGACGCACTGGACACTGGAGCACAAGTCTTGCGTATCCTTTCATGCGACGAAAAGAATTGTTTTAAAGCCTTTAGTCTTTTGTTCCGGTATCGATCAAAATAAAAATGTAATTTAGCAAATTGAAACACCCTGTATGTTTGTGAATTTTCAACACTTTCAATCGTAATAAACTTAAAGGATTCTCTAGAGGCTCACGATAATTTTTCTGAAACGTTGCGCAAAAATCACGTCCTCATAACAGTTTGTATTGTAAAGATATGAATTTTTACTTTTTTTTATATTTTGTAAATTGCACTTCAGTAGAATATTACTTTGTTTTTTTTTATATATTATGGCCAACATTTATCAACAGAGGAAAACAATATTTCCAGAGAAGAGATACATATTTGATGAAATTCTAAATTAAGAGAAATTTGACAACTAGACAGACATTCCAAGTGTATCAGGTTTTAAGGATAAATCAACAATATGATTATAATAGCTAGGTAAAGCTTTGGAAGAGCTCAGAGGACACAAACCCCTACTTACCAACTTCCTGGGGTAGTTGAAGGTTTAGCCAGTTAAAATGATCTCGAGTTGGGAGGCAAGATATTGAGATATGGTCTCAACTAGAAGCGTGGAACAAAATTTTCTGTTGATAATAAATTTCACATTGTTTTCACCACAAAATCCTGTCAACGAACAGCTAAATACAAGCTAATGTTCATGAATATGTGTTACGTATAGTAACCTATATATTTAAGAAAGGAATGGCTGCGATGTTATAGAGTAGTTCTACACAGGTCAGTTTTCTCTCATGGCCACATAATGACCTGTACTATAGTTGGTTGCTTTTCGCGTTGAAATGCCCCCTTCTACTGGATGCACTCTAGGTACTAGTACACTGGTCTAAGCATGTTGGTTGTGCATTGTGAAAACATGGTTTCATTTGTCGGTCGATTGTGAGTGAAGGTACTATTACAATGATATGTCGCAGTTGGTTACATTTCAAAACTAGATTTCGCTTCCTCAAGTTACTAGTGCAAAGGCATTTTACTAGTTGGTTGGTCTGTCAATCAATCTGTCTGTCTGTCAGTAATGCAGTACGACAGTTGGTCAATCAGCCGGGCTCAATTGTGACACATCGCGCAGTAAAATATCAAAGGGTTAGGTTCAATCATCTTTGACCATCCTTATCATATTATACCAGCTGGTAGCATATTCTCAGTAGCTGAAGCACTGTTGCTGTTCTTGGAATCGCTGAGTGTCCCTGTTATTCCTTTTATGTATTACCACCATTGTCTAGAGTTCAACAGTAATACTTCCTGCTGCAAACAGGTGAGTTAGTTTCTACACATTGTGCGTGTTAGATATAACTTGAACATCATATACAAACAGTTATAGCTATGTACCGTAGATAAAAAAGTATTTCGATAAATTACATTTGATTTGGAATTATCTCAGCATGTCAATATACCCTATACGCATTGAGTTGGTCACAAGATTTCACCCGATGAAAAGCTTTAAATAAAGTGTTGTTTCTGATTGATTTTGTTGGCAGGTTCTTGAAAAGATTCCCGGAAGCCATCGCAGTGTCTTAAAATATCTAATAATTTTCATGAAAGAGATGTGTCCGCGTCATCATGATGCCAACAAAATGGAAGGCGACACATTAGGTATACCTCATTATGACATAAAAATGTTCAGTTTGGGCAAAGCCATTGTTCACTCCATCACAAACCTATACACAATTATACATTTTTGTTCTATTACCTTTTGCTGAAATCATCAATTTAAGAGGGGGGGGGGAGGGGGTGTGGGAAGAAACCAATCATTTTATGTTGTTTAACAATGGTACAATGGCACCCGTTCCAAACATCAACTTGCAAAATCACTTGATAATCGTCCATCTTTATTGTATTTTTGGTAAGAACGTTGTTTTTTGCTTAACAACCTTTTTTCTGTAATTTGACATATATACCTACTGTAGCAACAGCAAGTGAGGGGACAGAAATAAATAAAGCATTTTTGTTGCTCTTTTACTTGCAAATTATTCATTCAAAAAGGAAGATCAAAATATTTTCAAAAACATGCCCATTTCATGAAACTTGAACATTTCTTGAATTCAAAGTCTCAAGCATCCCAAATCTCGGTTTTGAGACCAAAACTTGCCGACCACAAAAAAGTACAATACATATTGATTAGGATCACAGGCTACCGAATGAGATAAATTTCTATTATTTACAAACTATTCTTCACGCAATTAATCTATGGTTAGCTTGAAGCTGTCATAATTAGATTCAGGAACAAAATTGATGATGCTGAAATGGGAGTTTAGCACATAACTGAAATATTTCGGTCATCGATACACTAAACTGTCACTTTGTCTTGATTTGTGGCGACATTTTAAACATTAAGTTGTTGGTTAAAAATGTAAAATGTGGTATGGTTCCTTTCCTCCTTTGGGACTCGTTTTAATCTGAATAAATATTTATTTTCTAATCTTACTTTAGCATCCGTTTTTGGAGAGTTGTGCTTACGAACACCTCCAGAAGAGATTGAGAAGGAATGGAAGGATAAGTCCAATTCAAAAAGGACGGTCATAGGTCAAGATAGATCAAGAAAGAAAGCGCAGTTTATGCATCACTTCACTGAAACCAAACATTTGTGATATTCAAAGAGGAGATTCATCGCGTCTAGAATGTTACATTGGACAAATGCAGTGTCAAAAAGTTATTAACTTTTATTTCACTATCAAATGAACTGAAAAGCATGGGTGTTGCGAGTTTCATGTACAAACCATGTACAAACAATTGTTCTATGTGACTTGTATACTATGGGTCAGTATGTTAGTATATAGCTAGCTAAGACGTCGATAGCCACACCGAGCCCAGTGGATCATTAATTCAACAGGCATGAGTCCTTCTCCCCTAGGGTGGGGGGGGGGGTGGGCATCATTTGCATCACCAAAGAATACATTGAGTTTATTGAGGATTAAAACACGGCATCACTCCAGAATTTAACAAACACGGGGCAGTCCCAGAACAAATGGGATAAGCTCTCCCCACATGCAAAAGGTGCACAGTGGAGAGTCAATTAAACCAATCGTAAATAGAAAGCTATTAACGCCTAGAATACGATGAAAAGAGGCGGTACTGAAAGTACTGAAGCTTGGATTCCGTGGTAGACTTAAAGGTTATAGAAAGGATCTTGTTCCAATCAAGTTCACGATTAAGCACATTTTGCCATTTACGCAAACATGAGGGAGTGGTTTTATGACTACAAACCAGTGAAAAATAAACAACTCTGTTTTGAATTTTGGTGTGAGGCGTATAATATATAGTTAATTTCATTGTGTTTTGCATTACAACGAACTGGCTCGATAGAGCGGCAATACATTTTCCAAGTGGAGGGTAACGAATTAGTGGTACCAACATAAAAAGGATAAGGCAAGTCTTTTAAACGATACTTGTTGACAAAAGTCATAAAATCTTTTGGTGAACCGCCATTGTCTAGAAAAGAGTGTATCTAAAAGGCACCCTACTTCAAGAAGTTTTCCATCAAGGAAGGTATTATTATCGACTTTTAAAAGTAAATTATTGAGAACTATTTGATTGTCGAAATTATCATCAGGAATATGAAAACTGTACGATAACCAAGATCCACACAGTTGTTTAATAAAACTGTTATGAACATGAGTCAAATCATTAGAATGCATATTGCATTTCAAAAGAAATGTATCCTCGTATTTACGTTAAGCAATATTAAAGAAGCCTTTCCAACTATTGCTGTTTTGTGAACATAACCGGCGAACCCAAGAACAGTTGAAAGATTTAATAAAAGGATCAATATGGACCATACGAAGACCGCCGTCATTGAAATCTTTCTTAAGGGCAGAATATTTTATTTTATGACGTCTTTTTGCTCCAAATAAAATCTTATTCAGTTCCTTGATAAAATCACAAGGAGGGTTTGGCAGTACAGTAAAATGATACACCAACTGCGATAAGGCAAAAGACTGAATGATAACAATTTTAACTATAGGTGTAAGGTCACGGCCAGACCACATATTAAGGATGTTTTTTTAGACGAGAGAGTTTTGGGAGATACTTTAAATGGAAAAAGGTACTCACTAAGGCTGGTGAAAGAGATACTGTATATGACCATGTGAAATTTGCGATAAACAGTTTGTTATGTGGGGTTGGGGAGATGAAGTAAAACCACCAACAGGGAACAGTAAGTAGGATTGATCAAAGTTTATAACGAGGCCCGAGATCTTACGAAAATCGTTGAGTACAGAAACTATAGAATTAATAGAACGCTCTGATCCAGAACTGTGTCGTCAGCGAATTGCTGTACAGCGTACTTGGTATCCTTTTTTATGACATAAATTTTATAACACTGTCAAGGTTTGCGTGGAATATAACTCAATCTAACCCAGGGGTTCCCTAACTGAGGTGCATGAACTCCCAGAGGGTGCATGAGTCCATCCCAGGGGGTCATGAGACGTTTCTGAAAGTCAAAACTAGAGTACTTTTTGTTGAACTAAAATCTGATATATATAATTAAGTAATATACAAAAGTTGTCCTATCGACAAACTCTTTCGCGTTTCATACGCATATGTTGCCAAAATAGTACCGTACCGTGCATGTGATAAATAACTGAATTGTGAAACAGACACAGGCTGCATGACTTTGGTGAAGTTGGTTAACCGAAAGTAACTGAAAGGTTGGCCAAAGTATTTATTATTTTTTGGAAATTCCAGATGACCTCCAATTTGCCCGACACAAAGCAAAGTTAGCATAAATTCATGCTTGAAAATTGTTGTTGAGTGACAACATACAGTCACTAGCCTGTTTTAACATGATATATCAGTTCAATATTACACTATGAACTTGATCTTTTACGAAGCACTGTTATGCGTATTATAGTATAGTATAACTCAAATCGTGTCTCGACACTTTTGGGGTTCGTGGACAACTCTGACATCTGACACTCTGACATCGTTAAGTTAGGGAAACCCTGATCTAACCCCTCTGAACTTTGAGCTTTATCCTGTTGTTGTTCACTGTACTCCATAGACGGCGACTCTATACAATCGTAACTCTCGTGACTTTTAACTTCACACAACACGTTCGCATTCAAAATTCGTCAACAGTTTATTTCTATTGCATATAGGCTACACACACATGTCGCAAAGGGATCGTCCATAGACTGTTGGAATCTCTACGTTGTAATAGGTATCGGATGCGCCTGGATTTTACTAAGACGTGAGCCTAGAGATAGTGTCGTACAAAGAGTTATACAGTTTGTTTGGTTGCTAAATTATACTGTCGAAGATGAAGATATTAAACAAAGTAGCATTGGTGACTGGTGGAGCAGAGGGAATTGGCAAGGCCCTCTGTCAGCGCCTTCTTGAGCATGGAGCAAAGGTAGGCTACTGTTGGTATTTTAGTTCTTTCATTTCATGGACGAATATAATTATTAAAACATGTGAAAGAGAGAAAGGGGGGTTGGGTTGGGGGCAAGTCAATACGTTGATTCGAGGTCGAGGAAAAAGAGAAAGGGACAAATATTATCAATGAAATATCGAACATGGTTACGCTAATTTCTCGTTTCCTATGCCGTGTATTCAACACACCAGCTTACTACATACCCAACTTTATACTTTAATGATACAAACATTCCGTATCCTGCGACGAGGGGTAAGATATGTTCATTTCAGTCAACCATTTAGGATTCGAGGAATTTTTTTTTAAAAGCCTTACGAATGTTTACTTTTTGATGGCAGGATGTATTCTTCCTTTTTTTTCTTTTTGTATGATTGTATAGCTTGTCGCCATCCTCGATATAAACGAGGACTTGGGACAACAAACGGCGACAGAATTTTCTGAAAAGTTTGGCAGTGACAAAGTTCGATTTATTCTCTGTGACGTGTCAAACGAAGCTAAACTACACGGTGAGTCTTCCAAATACTTAATAATTTGTTTTCTCACGTCAACGGGAAGCCGTAATACTGTAATACTGTCAGTCGATGGCAGAGGCGTGGATCATGTGGGGACAGGGGGACACGGCCCCCACCCCACTTGCTGAAGGGTGTGGGACACAATTTCAAATCCCCCCTCCGGTTTAGTGAATGGCTCATGTAGGCGCTTCGCCTATCGGGCTCATAATAACTCGTGTATCTCGTAAAGGGAGCTCAAATATTGTGCTACATGAGATTAGTATATAGTTATTAATGTTATACTATCATGTGTTCAACCCCTCGATGAAGAATAGAACTTTCAACTGGGTTGAAAAGAATTACGGATTTCATTTCTAACGTTAATTAAATGAGGAACAGCGCCCAAACACCGCTGAAGCTATCTGCTAAGCCACAAGATAATGAGACAGAAATATATATATGGCCAACGATACTATGAACGCCTGGACAGTTCGAGGTATTTCAGTTAGTTTTAGCGAAATGTTCATATCATTTATTCTGATTTAATCAGTCAGTAGTGTTCAACCTCAAGATTCTAGGCACATGTGGTAGGAAAGGTTTAGTTTTAACAGCTCGGATCGCGGATATGGTCACCGTGTTTTTGTTTGGCTTTTACCAGTTTTGTTAAAATAACAATACTGAAACGTAGAGAGCTCTCCGCTTAGATAGTGTCATCATGTTCCCTATAGGAAATGGCACACACACGAAAAACAGTAGGTTCTATGCCGTACAAGATCTTAATATCAACTCTACGTGATTTTCTTCGAAATCAAAACGTGAATAAGGTTCCAGAAGACTGTCAATACTTTACTAACAACATATAGTGAATTTGAAAGTGTTTAAACAGTCTGATCGTAGAAGGACTATGTACGGTCTAGGTTAAACGTCATGTAAATAATATAAAACTTCCCTTCACTTTCAGAGTCATTTCAAGAAGCATACGACGTACACGGGCAGCTTGATATTGTAGTGAACAACGCTGGATTAATCGCAAAAGACAACCGAAAGACAATTGAGATTTGTTTGGTAGGTATAACGTGTAACCGCAGCAGCATATAACGTTAGGAAGTGGCTTACACTTAAACAACAGGTGCTCTCAAAGGGGGATCCGCGGGCTGCATCCGGCCCCTGAGATTTTCTATCTGGCCCACGGAGGAAAACTTGGCATGCTCTTATTGTGTATGCGGGCCCGTAATGCCTTAATAAGGCATGGTCACAATTCTAACCTACCATGCACATTGATCAATCTATAGAGATATTGGGATTTCGATTCCATCAAGCAGTGGCTCCTTGCAACCATTTTTTTTGGGGGGGGGGGGGAGGGGGGATTCTGGCCCTCGTAGAAAATTAATTGAAAACCATTGCCGTACAACATTATAATCAAATAATATTGCATTATTAGCCATGTTATTCGATAACGCCAATTTATGACGACCTATCAAGTTTACTTTCACAAACGGCCTCTTTGGTAATGATGAGGGTTTCTTCGACCAGATGGCTATTCGAGTTGCGGGGGTCGGGATGAGTATTACAAGTAGTGCGTATCAAGAGCAAGTGAGTTGATAATATCTCCAGGGCTATAAGTTTACTGTAGGCTGGCGACCCCCTTGGACAGACCTTGGCTCCGCCATCCTTTTTCCTTTCTATAACCCCGGGCTATTGGCACCTGCGTCACCTTCCAAAGTAACCAGTAAACGGCCATACGTTATCATAAAGATAGTATCAAGAAATCCTAATATGATTTTGCACAAATACTCTATTCATATTTGAGGAGGATGTTTTTGATGTTGCTTGTTTCTATATTGTCAGATAAAATAATGTAAACATGTAATAAGTCCGATCGTTGACAATGCATTAGATAATTTATCTTTAAACTTGATCAAATTTGAAAGCTTAATATGTGCTGTACGTACCACTATTTCACTTGCCCTCCCCCTCCCATTTCCTGACTGATATTCATTAACTGCTCTCTATGAGAAAAAAGCAAAACAAACAAACAACCTATGTACCCTATAACCTTTGTCTTCTTTAATGATCATATTGACATAGATAACACTTTTAATATTGTAGTTGGCAGTCATTAATGGATGTTTAATCGCTGAGGAATTAATGACGAAAGAACCAAGACCAGAGAAAGGCATCATCGTAAACACATCATCAATCGCCGGTAAGTTCCATCCGAGAGAGAAGTAAATCGAGTAAATTTATACAACTAAGACAAGTATGATCAAATCTTAAAGCAACTCGGTGCAAAGGCCTAGGAACCACGGATGGGATGGCTTAGGTATTGACTAGCCACACTTAATAATTTGCCTAATTACAATCAAGAAGAAGATGACACATTCCAATATGGGCCTATATTAGTGGAGCAGGTCGGGAGTAACGGGTGTTTCTCCTACCCTCTCAATAATTTTCGAAAAAAGGTGAACAACAAGAAGGAGAAATAGAAGGAGATACAGTCCAAAGAAATTTCAGAGTAAATCGTCTTTCTGACATTTAAAACAAAATACATACTGCGATACTGCTGACGACTGTTCGACTGGCGAGTTCGAGTCGTTTCAGCAATTGGGCTTTTGTCAATAAAGTCAATAAGTAAACATGTTAACTCGCTTGCGTTATGATCAGCTAACTTGAACGTTAACTTAAGTAAATCTTCATAACTGTTACCCTTCTCGGGTATATATAGACATTTTCCTGCTTTTTCCAGAGACACTGGTAGTAGGATCCAGAACCACACATCACTTCTGCCACTTTTATACCAAACAGCAAGTTCAACTTGCGAACTACCATTTCCCCATGTGGCGTATACACCACGGCCATGTGGCCTATACCCCGAGAGCTGGTCACGTTTGGTAGACTCGAGTTATACGCTTTGGTGACGTTTTGGTGACGAGTCCTACGGTCTAATACCTTTATATTGGTGTGAACGTTGACATGGAGATAACATAAGACTGCCGACTAGTTTATTTGTTGTGTTAAAGTAAGTTGGCCTGACGTTTCGATCCTAGCAGGAACTTCTTCAGAGGCTTAAACAAATAAAAAAAATAAAATGTTTTTTTTAGCCTCTGAAGAAGATCCTGCTAGGATCGAAACGTCAGGCCAACTTACTTTTACACATTCTATTACACAGTCTCTCCAGTGGATAAGCAGTTTGCTAACAGTTTTATATTATTTTGATTTTAGTTTATTTGTTGTGATTGAGTATACTATATATTGTTACCTAGTAACCTACTGGTAAATAATATACCCAATAACAACTGCTTCCATAATATCTATAATACTAGAGATTCCCTTTAATTACATAGATGCAAAGATGAGTGATCCAATCCAATGTAATTTCTATGTTAAGCTATATAATCCATTCCTTCTACTTCTCCTTTTCTGTACAGGCATGGTGGTTCAGGGTACAAACATCCTGACCAGTAGCTACTATGCAGCTAAACATGGCGTAGTGGCCTTTACCAAATCTTTGCCGGTAGGTCATGTTTGTCAATTGTTCCTCTCTTAAGGCCAAGATCGGTTGGGTCTTGTGTGATTTAGAAGACATATATGATTATAGGATACCTATTCGTCTATATATTACGAAGAAGTCATGTAAACGTCGTCAAACGTTGCACCATCATGTGTAGAAGGTAGTTCTTTCGGTTAAAACCCTCAAATAATAGTAGTTGTATAGTAGAAATCAAATCGTATTTGTATTGACGGATTGTTTTTGTACGTTTCATTATGACTTTTGTCAGCAGTTATGACGAAAATATGACCGATATCATTTTATTTTATGTTTTCCAAGCTTCCATGGTTCTTTATTTCTAGACCGACAATATTCACAATTAAGTATCGTTTAATTAAATGTTTTCTATAACAGAATGGTGATGGGAGAAGATATGAGAAGATGTGTGTTCAATTATACAATGAGAATTAAATGTGTGTGATATACAAACACAGAAATTAGAAAATAATTCGGTTCTGCGTTATACATGATGTTGATCTATTGTTTCTAAACCTCTAATAAGGTTGCCCAAGTAACCAATGTTCTTTCAGTTGTTCATATCAAAGGTACTCCGGATAATGTCAAGGACCAATTATTCTTAATTTTCTTTTTATCTTACTTCTAATTCATTGTGCATGTTTGTCAGCTCACAAAATATTGGTTTCCTATTGACTTAAGATTGTTTCCGATAAGGTGATGATAATTGCCTGTGTTTGAAACTAAAAGCTAAACTATAGCCAGTGTGAGTAATAACACTGTACACGAACTTATAGACGTTATTTTAATGACCAGTATGTGTAGCCATAAAGGTCATCGACATTTTCTTCGGATAGAAAGTTTCCTTTCCTTTTATTGAATCCTCCTTAACCGTTGGAATAAACTTGGCAGTTTATAAAGCAGCAGGAAAATACCTTTGAAAAGCGCTTAGAACATTTTGCACGTTATATTAGGGCCAACACTTCCGGTACTCTATGTTTAGTTCCTTAATGGGTAGTTAATTCAGTCCCAATTTGTGCAATTTTAAGATCGAATAATCGACTGAAATTATCCCCTATATGGTTTTAGAATTTTTAGTTTAGATTTTCCCTTTTGGTTACTATTCATGTGTATACTAGCATATATTCTAGCAGACAATTCTAGCAAAACCGTCTAGCACACATACCGGTCACACTTTACAGTTACTGGTTCTGCTTGCGTCGTGACTTCGACCTCCATTTAAGTTAATGAACACCGAATTATGCATTTTGTATATTATATATCTGTATGCTTGAGGTTGATCATAACCTTGCCATATTTTCACTATGAATAGGCAAGTGCAGACAACTTCAGTAAAGACTTACGAGTGGTTGCGATTTGCCCTGGGCTAGTCTTAACCAACATATTCAAGAAACAAGACGTCGTGGATGATAACGTTGTGACGAAAGAATTAGACAATGTCAAGGAGCATGTAGTAAAGTACGTCTTCTATATTATACATACGTTTACATGGGATTACATGAATTACGTATTTTATTAAATCATTATTCTGTAACAGGATATTCTGGTGGTTAAAGCTGATTGCGGATTTCCAATGCTAAAAAAGCCATCACAATGCAATGCATTTGACTTAACTACCCAAGTTTCATCACA
>JAIPMN010002969.1:0-17040 GCA_020650975.1 Apostichopus californicus | reverse complement strand
ATATATATATATATTATGTATATACATAATGCTGAAATGGCTACCTACTAAATATCAGTGAATCAGCATGGTGGGTTATGGATTGTGCGTTGTGTGTCTACTATAGTATGCTGCTGGTGTGATAAAACTGCATACTGTTAAAGAGGTTCTGAAATTTTAAAACTGAATTTTGTTATTTTCTAATGTATTAAATGAACTTCACACGTGACTTCTTTCTCTCAATCGACGTCATTTTCCCTCTTGAAGGAGAAACTGGTTGCAATTTGTTATGTCTGTAATTTCAAAGACAGAATAGAACATTTTATAATGATTTGTAAACATGAAGGTATGTAAATATATCTTTCATCTTCTTCGTTGTATGTCATTAGATTTCGAAAACAATTACAAATTACCATTATTTTTTATCCTTCTAACAACGTTGCTCTGAAAATTGTTAATACACTTTTCAATTTTTCCTTTTTTTATCTTTACCGACTGAAATGAATCTGTTAAATCGTGTCCGCAAGTAACGAAATTAAGTTTCGAAATCTTTATTTTTGACAAAGATAAAAGCAGTATCAATCTCAATTTTTAACAATATAATGTTATAGTACTAAGGAACATTCAGGGAGTTATATAAGTTTTGAGTGATGCATACTAAGACGTTTTAGCTTTTCTTTACAATTACATGCATATATATTTTTTATTTCGAGGTGTGTTTTATTCCTTCAAATGATAATAATATAATGAATAAAAGTTAATATGTTTGTTAACGGTTAGTAGTAAGAGATATCCCACTGACTTCTACAAGTTTGATGCTATGGCAGCAATAAGAAAACGCGGGAAAGTTAGAAAGCTACAGGAGACAAACTCATTATTCCTCAAAACGAATCAATTACTCTATTCTTGTATTGCATGATGACTTTCTAAATCTAAAAGGACACTGCATTGAATTGCATCGTTCAATGACAGTGAAACACTTATTCAAGTTAGAAACTCAGTGCCTGTCGTGAAATGTTTACATATAACCAATTGCGGGTTTATTTCGCTGAAGTTATAGTTACAGTAATGTCTTTATATTTATTAAAGTGTGCTATGATATAAATTAATGTAAAGTAGAATTATTTATTTCAAAGATAAATGCAATAATTTGTTTCAAAGATTTGTTAAATTATACAAACCAAAATATATTACAAGCTGGAATACAACCTAATGAAATTAAACAACTATATGCTTTGGAAAAACGCAGATTATTTTATTCTTATTTTGTGATACCATTTGAACTGTGGCAAGTCATTTTCATATCATTTTAAACATATTTTCTCAATTCTACGCAACAGAGTAATGAACACACTCTATGAAACAGGGTATAACTGATTAATTCATGTTTTTACCCCATTATTGAACCGTAAAAGTAAGAAGAAATAAACTGCATGGTGAAGTTTTTCATATCTAGGGAAACCTATACAGTTTTCGTTCTTTACATTTTCATTAATGCCTTTACATATATTTAAAGTGTGAAATGTGTAGCATATAATGAAATGGTAGAATTAGTTTGGTGTATAGATCGCATGGACTGAAAAGGAAAGGTATACGCCAACAGGTTTGATGTTATCATTTTACTCAATGCAAAAGGTGGAACGGGTGAGGTCAAATACAGTGCCACATCAGATATACTGCAATAAAGACATAACGTATTCCCTGGTTTCTTATTTGCAATTTTGTCGTGTTTCGCATCATTGGTTTAGAGTTTGGCTTTTGATCCGACAGTTTACAATAAACGCTCAGATGAATTATTTATTAGAAAGTTGATACATGCGTTGTAATGTTAGCGAGGAATTTTGCAGAAATCTTGTAGACTGTTTAGTTAGATAAGGTAATGCCTGACTAGATCGAAGTCATTATACTAGTCTGCGGGTTAAGGTAATAAAAGCTCCCCATTGCTCTCTTGGTAATGTTATAATACCATAAATAGCTTAGAAAGCCGACAAGTAATACTTTCATCACCCAAATAAGCTTTAACTACTTTTGAGATTCACGGGTTGTGAAAAACGACAGCTTCAAAGTCTACTCACAAAGACAAAATCGGTCTTATCGATGCCAAATGAATACAACTAACCCAACAGGGTATCCCTATATGATTGGACATTTATTTATATGGTTTCTCCGTGGGTTTATGATCCCACACCGAAACACCATAATCGCTACCAGGCCGGTGTTGATATTGAGACCTAGGTAAACTGTTCCAATTGTAAGAGAAATGCAGCATTGTGACTTAAATACAGATGTTCTTTAGTCTACCGCAATAAGACGGCTTTGGGTATAAGTTTACGCGCATGAAGGCGTAACATTTAATTGGTTTGGAAGATGAGTTCAGTGCTATTTTATCTTTAGAACACTCAGATTGGAGCAACAACAAAAAAAGTGAAAAAAGGGTTCAGTTTCGCGAATTACAAATACTTGTAGTTATCGCACCCATTTCTGTTCCCAGAATGCCACATAACATCCCCATCCGACGTATTATAATGGTGAAGTTGCTTCGAAACCAGGCCATATCCCAAATCGCTCATGACCAGGAATAACAAGTCCACACAAGATATCAGTTTTAAATAGGTAAAAACTTAGGAAGACTTTAAGTCATACCCCTGTTACACTTCTTCAATCTATATGAAATAATTCGCCAGCGGGCAAACAATCAGCAGAGATTTAGAGACTAATAGAAATTAATGGTCTATACTGACGATCGTGTAGTCTGTTAAAGTCTAATAAATGAATGAAGATAAAAACAAGAAGAACTGCGATGTGACGTCATATTGTCAAATATGAACAGGTAACCAGCAGTCTCGTATCGCATACTCAGAAACCTTAAACGTTCTGGACATATACTGTCAACAAACAGAAACCGTAAGCCTTTTGAAAGAAATACAAAAATCGTTTAAAAGAATAACGACGAACAACTTACAAGCTAATCGATTAGCCACTTGCATTACACAACTTGTTTTATATTATGTATTAAAGACAAAGATGAACAGGAGGAAGCGATAAAAATAGAATCAGTTCCCATGCGAGGAACGATGAGTTAATTTCTGTTATCAGTCTTTCAGCTCCAGAGCATATTAGCCTCTTTACATTATCAACCGTTTCGTCATTACATACTATAGAACACAAAAGTGAGGTTAAAATATGCATGACTCTTATGTGTGTGCTCTCGATTATTCAGACTAGTCCATGTACGCCGTGATAATCTAACTTCTACCTAATACAGGAATGTGTGCAGTGAGACTTGGTATAAAGTGAGTCCTTGTTCAGCTAGATCAAATATTTTGACCTATCAAGTTAATGGAAAGATTTGCTCCGAAATATCTTCGAAGGAAATCTATTCGTAACTTAATTGTAGAACATTATAAGAGTCATACATGATATATATTTAACTCAACTGTTGCCATGCATGTTTGAATGTTTGCATCGCAGACATGTATCTATCGTCAAGCATTAATCAATGATCTCCATACTTCGGATTACAATTAATTAAGCTTTGATCAATCTTGTCATCAGCAAGGACAGTTTTCTGCGACTTTCCAGTAATGAAACTGACAAGCCCACGTTAGAATATTAAAAGATTCGTCGATTGACTTTTATGAAACTTCAAATCTTCTTGAGTTTACTTTGATGAGACCGCAACCAGATTAAATTTCACAAGTGAAGTAAACGGCTTTGGTGATGATGAAGGTCCCGTAAATATTGACTGAAACAGTATAATTAATATCAAAGTTACTTGGGTTTCAAAAGAAGCTAATAAACTGTCATCAAGTAGATGGATGAGGATTGGGGTAGATGGAAGACTTGAGGAAGGGGAAGATGGAAAAGGATCCCTTAGAGGAACGTCGAATGGATTTGTAAATCTAATGACTAAAAATGAACGTGGTATTATAAGTACATTAAGAATGCGCATGCGTCATGTTGGTTGCTTTCTTTTGCAGTCAGTCCTTGTGGCCTGCAGTGTAATGATGATCCCACAATGTATCTGTTAGTGGTGTTGCCTCACATTCTGTCGGGTTTGGTCGTGAACTTCAAGCGATAAAGTAGTGGCTGGACGATGAGGTGGTTGCTTGAAAAACACATTCAAGGAGATGAGAGTTGGTCAGATATGAAGAAGGAAAGAAAAATGTGTCTGCATGTAACTATAGTTGGAGATGAGTGGAAAGGGAAGACACGACAATATAAACATTCAAATACGTTACCGTTTCTAATCTGTGCAACGCAGATATTTGAAATACCAAAGAAGTTTTCTCTCAAAATAATTTTAGCTATATAAAACTAATGTTTAATATTTAATTGTAGAGCTTACTATTCTCATAGGTGTTAAAAATAAAGTGATGGTTTCTATTGTCCAGTAATGTTACAAATTAGTCTTACATCTCTGTCAGGGTTTTGTTAATTCAAGCTTCAGGTAGCTGATGTGAAGAGAAAATGGAACCGATTGGGTTTAGTTAAACCTAATTTGGCATATCTTTACATTTATAAAAAGAAATGCTTGTGAAAAGATAGACATATGAAGGTATACGTGCCACGAATCTTCTGGAGTACAGACGCACAGTTTATATTGAAATGAATATTCTATAGGTGCATTTTCCTCTCAACTATGACGGAAATGTCTCTCTGGATGGCAAATGTATACACGTCATTCATACAACACATTATACATTTGATATGTTGCCGAGCACTCTCAATTCCTACTAACACTATGTCATACTGTATTAAAACTAAATGTCCGCGGTTTACATTTGTCCCATCTATAGATCCTGTCCGACACTTCTTCATATTGGGCATATTTTCCTTTCATTGAGTATTTTTCTACGATCAAAACTTGTTCTAATTTTACTTTTACTGTTCAGTTTATCGGATTTTTTTTATTCGATTCATTAATAATTGGAATTTACGTACCAAAATATTTGATGCTACAGCACAACGTACCTGTATATAAACTATCTCGAATAGAATATTAATGAGTTTCCAATTAATTAGTGTAAAGTTTCCAAGTACTTGACGAACAGCGCGGGTTTCTTAACTTGTTTCCCGTCCTTTGAGGTTCCGTATATTTCAATGACATGTTCTAAATTCGATTGTTATCATAGGCTGCATTGTAGAGTTTTAATCGATATGGAATACATTACTTTAAGACTATAAACTGCAGCCACATGTATACCTCCTCGATGTGATTTAAGTTGGTCAGCCCAGGATCAAACCTACGATCTCGCGGATGCTTTTAGTCAATTTATTTTGTTTTTTTCATACGACTTGCATTGAACTGATTGCACACAGACTTTCGAATTTCTTTAAACTTAACATTCTGGTTTACTCTATTGAAACAAAACATTATCGAAATGTCATCAAGTTCTCACTAATCTGTAGTTTTGAGTCTATTCGTATGTAAAGTGACTTTTGAAGCCTCAACTCTATTTTTACGTTGAATCCAAACCAGTGAAATAAAAAAGGAAATTGTAGACAAGAAATAGTCACACGAAGTAGGCCTCTCTATCACCGTGAAGATAAAGTCACGTGTAAGGAGAACATAATGCACATGCAATGTCTCTACAGTACTTCAAATAACCTCCTAAGACATTTGTTTGTTTAAGTTTATTCCTTCTCTTAATTTCTGAATTATGCTGTAGATAAAGTGACTTTCTCTGGGCATACCCATATCTATACATTCCGATATTTGCACAACCATGGGAGCCGATCACATATTTGACCCAAAGAAAATTTCAAGAGGGAGATAATGTCTTGGAAAACCACTCAGATTATAAATGATTTTCCTGTTATTGTAACCAACGGGGAATGAGAATAGCTACTCGATAAACATGCAACCTTGCAGGGTATCATCAAATGAAACATTTAGATGACAAGAAACCACTCAGCAAATGATTTAGTCGGCTTCATTTTACATGTCGTGCTTCGCACACATTTTTTCTTGGAAGTTTATACACTCTACGATTTAAGAATTTACTTAAAGGTCTACGGACAGCTAGCAAATGTGCCCCATATTAAGTACATTTGTTGTGTGTGATTATCGTCCAAATCTGTTGAAATGTTTACACATGTGAAGGTTTGATAAACATGGGGAAAATCATTAAATACGTGCAACCTATGACGTAGAGTGTTGTGCTCATGAATATTACTTATTTTAGCCCTGAATTAGTTAATCCCTAATTACAAGACCACATATATCATTTGAATAATGTGATATTCATCTTTTCAAAGAAGACAATAAAATAGTTTTGAAAGATCGCTTTTAGGCCACGAACCTGTGTTCAAAGTCCTTGAAACGAAAGTTCTAAAAAAACAGGAAAAGCATAACATAAATTAGGCAGTCACTCCCTTCACATCATCAATATGCATAATTAGCTAAATGTTTATTCATATATGATACGAATGAAGAAAAGGCTTGTAAAATGGTCGATCGTTGATGGATTTTGATGGAGTTGCAGCTATTTTCATGAGTTCTAATGCCTATTAGACTGATTAGGACAATGATGTTCGAGGTGTCCGTAGACCTTTAATGGAACAGCGGCCGGTAACTTTGCTGTATATTTCCCTTTTTCAGATGACTGTAGTTAATGGAAAATGTTAGCTATATGTAAAACAGAAAAAGAAAAATAATTAATGGATTTAACGGTAACTTTCTTTTACCCTTTGAGTGTTCACTTTCACCATATGCAATGCAAAAAGTCTCCTGTGTTTTACCCATGTTAGATCAAATCCTTCATACCGTTGTTTACATCTTTGGGTTGTATTAATAACTTGTGCTTAAGAACTCTAATAACTGTCGAATGTTGTTTATATTCTTCTGACGTTTATCAATTTCCAGGTAATGAGCTAACAATAATAAATTCTCACAGATTATGAGCTTCTTGTTTAGATGTAATTACCGGGATGATGTAAAATCAATCTTACCTTTTCATCCCATGTCATCAGTTTAATGTATTTTTTACCGTTAGCATGTAATGTTAATCATTCGGGAAATTGCTCTTAACACAGCAGCAAGGCCACGTCATCAATTAATATCTTCTAATTGGAGTATCTTTCAAAATCAATATTCTAATCGATACTTGTCTTCCTTTATTACATATTAATTGAAGTGGTCAATACGCTATTTTTTCTTGTTACACAGTTAGGCTAACATATAATTTGACGTATTAATTCAAAATGGTAACTTTATAATAAAATACCAGTTTGTGTAATACATATTAATATGTGTTGCAGAGGATTAGAGCTATTACTTTAACGTCAAATACATTTTTGTCAGGTAAACCAACTTTCTAAGGACCAATATGTTCACATACCGTAACTGTGTACATCTCATTTATGGCGTGGATTGCCACGTCCACCGTAACTAAGCCTCTGCACTACTATGTTTACCAATGTATTTTCTCCGTACATCATTCCAGGTTTTCCTTATTCCAGGCACGCGAGAAGAAAAAAACCCTCAAATAGTAGGTATATTTTGTGAAGCAAACCATATGCATCTTTATTATAAACGTTATATTTTGACACGTCGCTTGTTTAGTTTAATGCTGCAGTCACATTCGTCAATAGCTTTTACGAAAAAAGACGTTCTAAAATCCATGTAGAAAATATTTTGTTTTGATTTCATGATAAACAAAAACACACACGCACAAACAAATCCTCATTGTCATAATTGTTCGTTTCACCAACGATTTCTTTTCATATAGTAAATACCTGGATAAGTTGAAGTCCGATTCAAATATTGTTGTCTTGCTGTAATTAATTGGTTGATATCACTGACACGCACGTGACTATAGGCACATGTTCCTTAACGTTTAAAAAGGATTTCCATAATATTTATCCATAATGAAACTGAAATCAATGCAAAAGGTAACAGGCAACACTAACGATTAAGCAATTAAATTTAAAGGTATAGTTTACAAGTAGAGTTAGTTTGGCTGTTTTGCTTTTAGTTAAAGAAACTTCTATATGATCAATGAAGGATCAATGAAGGAATCCACTTAATACTTTGATCTTCATTGATGTAGATGGGATGGGAAAGATGAGATACGTGCGAGCAATCACGGATAATGTTTTATCTTAAAGGCATACAGACTAATACATATGCTCATTATAGTCTGCCCTTCTTTACACTTGAAATATAGGAGATCTATATTTGAATTTGATATCGTACCAGTTAAAAAAGGAAACTTGAATATGTCCTCACTTAGAAAATAATTTCCTTTGGGAAAAATAAAGTGTAATAAAAATCGACCATTTCAATATATTATTCAAATAAGAAGCCCATTAGAAATGTTTCCTTTCTGATTAAATTGTTATCTGCTAAGGAAGACCAAAACGCTGTAAGCAATCTTCTTATCTACCAACACAGTCTATGAGAGTAAATTATCAAAGCTTAGAGAGTATGACGTTTCCATCAAATTCTGCCAGATTTTAAAAACAAAACAAAGGAAAAACAAAGGAAAAACAAAGGAAAAAGCGGAAATCACAAAATTTGCAAAAAGATGTGAGACAGATATCCAAAATATTTTAAGAAATTTTTACCATTTAATCTTCTACCGGACTGCCAGAACACAACAGACGCAAGGATAGCCACAAGCCTCATTCTTTATGTAACAAACATGTGACACTGTAATTAAAATAGCAATTGAGGCCTACTACAACAACAACAACAGCAAAATAGAGAAAAGGAAGCGAAATCAAGACACAAGCAAAGTACGAGGGACGTATTTAGAGAAGTTAATATACAATTTAATCTCCTACCTGAACATAAGATGCGTGTAAGGCCAACAGTACCTGGGTAGCGAAGTTACACACAGCATGCTTAAGATCAACACCATACTTAATCTTTAGCTGCACGACAAGTGATTCACTAACTGAAATAAGAATGGAAGAAATGTGATAGATACTGAAAACACTGTGCATAACTCAATAACTCATACATACGCAAAACGTGCAAAAGTAGGAACTTTCAAATAAAGAGATGATATAATGTGAACGATAATTGCCAAAAGAGACTGTGCAAGGTATAAAACTAAATAACGTCTCCCGCAACCCCTAAGCAAGTAAGGTAAACAACAAAGTAAGGTAAACAACAAAATAAAACTTATTCTCTACACGAGATGGTCATATGCAGCATATGTGGATGAAAGCTATATTTTGAAAGAATGTTATGTGAATAATTGGTTTAAACGGTATATAAGAACCAGGTAACTTATTCTACCAACTGCAGGGGCGACCCAGCTCTGATGGCAGCGATTTCTATGAAACTTCGCTTTGCATGGTGCAAGTAAAATGCCACAGTATATTTGTTTACCGCGTAACCAGACCGATTGTATTTTTAATAACCTCTTATTGTTTAAAACTTTTTTGTGTTGGTATTTTAGGATTATTTTTATTTGGTTATTATTTGTTTTCACTGTATTTATTTCCTTTTTATCGTTTTATGTGTGGAGCGCTTTGATACTTTTTTTGTGATTTAGAGCTATATAAATGACGTATTTACTATTATTATTATTATTATTATTATTATTATTATTATTATTATTATTATTATTATTATTATTATTATTATTTTATGATTTCATATCAAAAGAATTTCTTTTTTATGCAACTCATAAACAGGAAACTTGCGTGGAATTGACTAGTAAATTGTTTAGGGAGAGAAGAAACTTTAAACGGAACGAGATTCAAACTTGTCACCTCGAAAAAAACGAGTCCTGTTCTCTATACCAAGATGCTAAGAAAAATTTCTGCTGGATCAAATTTACATGTAATGTAGTCGCTTGGTTGTTCTAGAATTTATTTAAAATATATAATTGTATGCGCATTTTCTAACAAGTCTTACTTTGCTTAGTGAAAAGCAAAGATAAGTTGAGGGATGTACGAAAATTGATACTTTACGGTGATACCAAATACGTTTGAAATCGACTTAGTAAGTGATTTGAGAATTTTTAATAACATTGATACGTTAACGTTGGTTTGCATTTATTATCCTATGATCGTGCAGGAACCTGCAATGGATGTTAATTTCGTTAATTAAGTAAATTATGTCTCATTTTTTTATATTTTGTGCATGGAATTTCTTCTTGATGTTCAATTTGTGCCTGTCTCCGGATTCTGATGTTAAAATGATTGCTAAAAGGAGAATCCAATAGGATAAATTGCATGATTGGAAACAAAAATACATTAAATTAGGATAAAAGCACTTAACAAGATATTTCAACAACCATGCTGATCTTAAACACATTTCTGAACTTTTTGCAACATGCAACAGTAACTTCATACTTCTCATGCGAGCCTAGTAAATTTTACAGGCTGGTGTATATACTAAAACCAAATCGAAGAAGAAGCCATAAAATGGTGTTCTTTCAAATGAACTAGCCCTACTTGTATCCTTTCCATATATTACTGCAAGTTCAAAACGTCATTCATATTGATTATGCATGCCAAGATCAAACGTCCTTTGCACCTTTCTGTATGTAGTCTATACGACCAGGCGTTAAGGTTCTAGTGTTACATAGCTGTAAGGGACAAAGGAATATAGTGTTTTCTCAAGGGGACTGAGGTAATTATCGGGCAAAATTTGTCTTAGCATTAATATGACCGCACATTTCACTGACAAATAGTTCAGAAGGTTTTGGGATGTTCGTTCACCTTCTTTTGCCAGATAGGTAATAGTCAAAAGATAATGTATACTTTGCCAATAATGTATAACCACGCAGATGCTCTATTGCAAGGGGGAAAAAATCCCACAATTTGGGATAAATTGTACCGCTATCTCCACTATTATGTGTAGGCATTTATAACAATATTATAATTGAGTATTGCAACATTGGAATCTTTGTACAATAGCTTTGAGAACTTTGTAAACTTGGAAACTTTGCACGTGTTTTCCTTATGTTTATCTTCACTATTAGGCTATCACGGTACAGTAACCTTTATATAAAATGGTTGTTATTAAGTATCGGAACATTGGGAAACGTTGCACCTGTTATGACTTATGTTTATTTCACTATTATGCTATTTCACTATTATTATTTCACTATTATGCTATGTACATTAGCCTCCATGTAAAATTGTTTTAATTAAGTATTGAAACATTTGAATGCTTTTTACATGTATGTTATGCATCATTTTCGTGCCAACCAATAGCGCCAATTTATGCCATAGTTATACCATGGTTATCCTTTTCATTCAAGTTGAAAAATCATCTTTTATCCAAGTATCAACATCAATAGATCTACATTTGTCTGTGACTTTTAATATTTCCCACATTATCACAATGCCTTTTTTGTTTAGTTTAGGGGTGGGGGGGGGGGGTATAGGTCTTCTTGGTAAGGGGCTTTATTATCATGCCCATATCCTTAATACATGTTATCTTTATTGTTGGTGGGCTTCTTGTACAAGCTACGGCTTCCAAGCCCTCCCAACATTTTCTCTCCGTAATTTCCATTATTTTTCTTTTATATGATTTATTACTTATTATTTTCTTTGCATGGTATTGTCTTCACCGTCTTATTATATAAACATTGTGAGGAAATGGAAAAAATAAATGAAATAAATGAAATGAAATCCTCAGAACGTCATGATCACCATTATAGCTTATTTAATGATATCTTATATTAGAATGATACTCATCATAGGATATTCTGCCTAGAGCAAGCATTGCTCATTGTGTTGATTTAATAGTAACATTTCAGATTATACGAGTCCATAAATTGATATGAGATCACATGAGTGGACAACACACACACCACACAAACAGAATGACAGGGCTTTTGCCTGGAATGGCTTCATCTTTTGCAATTAATATGTTAACTTAGCTACTTTAAAACCACAGCTTTACCAAGTTAACCTTCTCAATTAATTTGGTGAACTTGTGTTTTCTGACCTCGTTTAAGCCGCATACATATAGCATTGACCCGTATCAATCTACCAAGGACTTCTAATTGCCGTGGAATGGAATTCGGCATCCGTGGTACCTCATTTTCATTCCTTTGCTTATCAATTCTTTGTAGTGGAATGAATGTAAACAGGTTTGTGAGATTCTTCCGGGTTTGTATAGCTTCACTTATCATTTCACTCACTTTCCTTTCGTTATCAACAATTACATCGAAATACGTCAAGATTTACAAATGGGAGAAGGTACATAAATATATCAATGTTTTAAATTAAGAAATAAATTTTAATAAAGAAATTGACCACCCGGATCTACTTAAAGGTTTCTTATTACTTTTGATGTATTTTTTTTAACAATTCCATGACGTCGGGCGGCAAACAGTTCCTTTCCAGGCCTCATGAAATGTTCCTGGGTCTGCTGCAATGCATTCACTGCCGTCGAAATTTGCCCTTCATATCTCGGTCCATTGACTATTGTATACGCATCGATGAGATACTGTGTAGATTAGAAACAGCCAAGCCTTTTAGGTCATTATCCTCCTTACCGACATAGATTCACATTCTCATTATTTATGATCACTCTTATTAGTTAATACTCTTCAATAACAGTATTAGTTACTCACAACTGTCAACTTACAAAGTCTTTGTTGACAGTCATCCTTTAATATTTTAGTAACTTAAAATGTGAACGTATTTGAACTTGAGTTTGATTGACGTGACGGAAGACCCGAGGGCGGTAATCTGATTTTGGAGTCTGTCGTCCTTTGTCAAATTGTTGAAGATAACACTGAAGTTGCGTATTAAAATCATCTTAGAGAAAACAAAAAATCTTAATTCCAAATAATATATGACTTCAATTTTTTAATTTTTACTGGTTGACGACTCTTATTAATGAGTGACTTCATCTCAATAATTTAGCTTTAAAGGGTGTTCGTAATTTCACTTTTGAAATAGCTGAAGTTTTCATATTTAACTTAAGGCTGAAATTCCCCCTTCGAAAACAGGTCATTGTAGACACTGCCAAAACAACACATTCGTGTGTGATACGTTCAGTGTAGTCGTAATGAAAGTTTTAGAATCTGAGAAGTTATCTACAATTCGAAGTGTCCAAACGTATTGATATCTTCGTTGGATCTAAACAAAAATGAATTAAGTTTATTTTAGTTTAGATTATAGGCATAGATAATCTCTGGTACAATTGAATTAGCCTGGCCACTGTTATAAATGAACCTGTATTGTGTCGTTAATACCTGTAAGTATTCCTTAATAGTTTAGGTTAATGGTTCAATAAAATCCTGGTCTATCCATAACATTTCACGAAAATAACTTTGTTAAACCTCTGAAGTATATAACTTTGTCGTTATGCAATTTTCGGCAATTGATATTAACATTTCTCGTTTTCGGATTACTATTTTTCGTTGCTGTATAATAGTCACAAATTCAACGCTAAATACAGTTTTAAGATGAAGGTTCGGTTTCCTTCCAATTCCGCTGGTATAATCCATCCATAATATCGTATCATTCCACATTGCATCAAGTTTACAGTTGCATGTTTAAATAACCTTTAAAGAAAGAACGTTCAAGACACTCTGAAAAACCGTTGGGCAAATTCTTCATCCAACATACTGGGTACATGTATCCAACCAAATTTGCATATAAACTTTTGTCCCCAAAGAAGTAAAATGTAAACATTATAGTTTTTAAATTTCCTCAGCGAAGTGGATGCCAATCTTTTTTCGGACTCTGCTGCAGGCTGTTCAAATTACTGTTCACTTCCCTCGTGCAAATTCTGTAAATATTTCAATCATCTTCCATTTTGGCTTGATTTTAAAATAAAAATATTGGGTTTACTGAATGTCAAATGAGGTCACTGACAAACCTTTCCTATCAGCTTAAATGGTACTTTTTATCCACAAAAATCCCAAAATGTGATTGGGTTTCTTTCGTAAATATTATGTTCATACAGCTAGCTATTAAAAATAACGAGAGAGCATTTTGGATCCATTTTCTACAGATGTGTGTTCCTTAAGCAATCTTATATTGGTTTTCCAATATGTTTTTTTTTTTTTTGCATTTGACTGTTTTTTAACCTGTTTTAGGAAGTTTTCATGACTTAAGCAAGACTCTCTGTTAAGCAAGTTCATCGATGAAGTTAAGAACCATCCATTTAGAAATTTTACAAATAAATAAGTTGCCTTAGCAAGTCAGTTTGTCAATATAAATACATCTGCTCATGCAAACATTGATTTTCTCTTCACATCTGATTTATCTAATATTTTGTTTTAAAATAACTGTCATATTATATTGTATCATCTAAAAATCGGCAACAGAAAAGCCATGCATAGCCCGGAAGACAGAAGATGTGATCTTTCGATTTTTCTAATTTCCAAAATTAACCTTATTTTTTATCAAATATTTAACAGACTGGCCCATCTTGTCGACTTATCTACCTGTTAATTGTGGCATTCATGTTCTTGTCATTGTCTTAAAACTGACAAAACACCAAATATTTATACTAAGTAAGACATACAATAATCATACAATTTCACGACATTGAATATTCTCATGAACTAGATTTAAACATTTAAAAGTTTAATTTTGTGATCACACTTGAGTAGCATAGATCTCTCTATAATGTCAAAGGTTAAAACAAGTAATACCGTATAATAAAGTAGGACACGTGTGTCATACATAATATGAATGTTTAATATCTTTGTTCAGAGATTCTACAATAATGATTGATTATTTACTTTCTCCAGAAAGCTAATAATCTCAGCCTAGAGTCTGCGGCTGGGATCATTTCTTCAACCTTAATATGCCTTACGTCACAAGTAATATCCTTCCTTAATATGAGGAAAGACGGAAGCATGTCTTTTAACATGAACTTAACAATATTTCAGAGAACTCCAACCTAAAACTGTCTCTGCTTTGTGTGGGACTATACTAGTCAAATGAATATAAACAAAATACAAAGGCTTCAGAATAGGGCTGCAAGGATTGTTACAGAAAATAATGATTGTATTAATTTTAGAGGCATTGATCTAGTAAGGAAACTTTAATGGATGAATGTGAAACAAAGAAGGGATTGTCTAATTTAATGTTTAAAGCCATCCATGGTGCGGCTCCCGATTATATTTCTAATGATGTCACTATGCAGGTTGATGTTCAGGATAGACTCACACGTTGTTTTAATGTAAATAATGTTCACGTGCCTTGTGCTAGGTTAGAATGTTTTAAAAACGCCTTCGCATTTACGGACCCAACCGTTTGGAACAGTCCGACCTGATTATATCAAGGCATGCAATAGTCTTGATACTTTAAAATGTCATCTTCAAGTTTAACTGAGATCTTAATGTTTATATTTTTCCTTTATCATTGTTTGTGTTTGTGTTTATGTTAATAGTTTTTGTTATTCATGTTTCTCTTTTATATATGTTGCTCTTTGTTCTGTGTTTTATCGCTTCACTTGGCCACTGTTTATAACAGCTATGCTGAATGTGTTACCCTGTATAAATATATTAAATAAATAAATGCTGGTGAAATATTACCTTCAACTTTACGAAGAGATGTATCTTCCCCGAATGTGCAAATAACGAGAATGCGGAGATTACTTATTTAGGTAAACACTTTAATCCAGGGATTTTACTTGTGTCGTGTTCACATGTATGGAAAGAGAACCTTTTAGTAAATTATTTAATTATAAAGAACATCAGAATGTTGTATAATGATTACAACAACTGCAAAATTTAGCTTAAAGAAAATGATTTATGGAATAGCTGTAGTGGCGTACGAATCTTTCACTAGATCATATGTGACAGAAAAACGGTGGCGTCTTCTACGGTTCATCATAGTTTTGTAGATACTGACCTTCTATTTTAGGTGTAAATTTATATTTGTCTCTAAAATGTACAAATTTTAATATTTCTTTGAATTTTAACAGTCGCACGTTACAATTTTGAGACACAATCGAAAATTAACGTATTACGGGGTACGTGAAAAAGAATATGGAAATTGCCTACATCTCCGTGTATTGCACAAATCGTAAATAATGCATGCTTTAATTAATTTCGGTACTAATTAATTTCGTCAATTCTTTACTTGGGTGTATATTGTGTGATTTTCGCTTGCAATTTACCGTTATCTGCTATCAGTTATAGTGTGATACTAGCATACGAGTGGTACATAAAATACGATTCGGAAACAGCGTACGTGCCTCTAACATCATCTATTTCCTTTCAGCTCTCACTTACTCTTTCTCTGTCATTGATGTATATTGATCACTAACATTTTACGAAAACAAGTAACATGAGGCAACTTGCTCTTAAAAATACAGTAATCTCGAAAGTATTCAAGTCTTGTTTATGAGCTGTTAATGATGTATACAATGTCCTATTTGATTATCAATAAAAAGCTAACATTGATAGCTCAAATTGTTTTAAATGGAATCGAAATTCAGCATTCGTAATATATTGACGTTGTGAGAGCCAAATATTCCACACAACACACAGTATATTGTAAGACTATTCTTATATCAGTCAAAGTAACGCGACGTGTATACGGTACCGAATACATTTGTTTTCACTCAATTTCATATAATATTCTGATGTAAGAACTCATGGAACGCGAATTAATACGGTACTCGTTAGTTTGTCGAGTCAAAGGATGACACAAGTTGTGTATAGATATTAAAAAAAATATCGCGAAGGACTCTTTTATCAAGTCATATAGCCTACCTTTACAGTCATTCACTATATATGAAATGTCATTCCCACTGCCAATCAGACTTGAAAGGAGGGTGGGGGTAACAGCCCCGTGACCCGGGTCAATAAGGGAGTCCTGGGAAATATGGGACAAATAATATATTTCTCAATTTCATATTATATTAAAAACTTGAAGATCTCAAGAAGGTGTCACAGAGATTATTTTTCCCTGGAGTCCGACATGACTCTCGACGCCATTGCTGACTCTTACTCAAGTTAGAGTCTGATTGCGAATTATTAGTTCCATCACGTGACTGCGATTTAAACTGTTTAATTTCTCTTTAAGGGATGACAAAATCTAAACTTGTAGACAACAAACAGAAAATGAACTTACTTTGGCTGAATCATCTGCTTCAAGAACAAATTAATATAT
>JAIPMN010002968.1:0-16019 GCA_020650975.1 Apostichopus californicus | reverse complement strand
CAAGATTCAAAACTTTATTTCATTGCCATTATGCTCAAGAGCATACGATTTTGCAAGGTAACCGTGAAGAAATGATTCGTTCCAATGTTCTTGTAACCCCATGCGTAGAGGCATGCAGTGTTACGTAAACAGCAACAATAATACGCAGTAGCGTTGTTAGAAAAGTCGAAAGCGAAATTTGTTCAACAACTTTATTCTGAATTACAAGTATCATGTGTAGCATTATGTTCCCGTGATGATGATCACACGATTACATTTTCGATGCCATGGGACTGGGAATAAGAGCGGGTAGGTCGTTCGGTTTTTTCGTGCCCAGGTTCTTTCTTCAGTGACTTTTCGTTAAAATGTTATCATATTTGTTTAAACATTATGTTATATTGACGTTCATATCGTTGAACAAATCGTTTCGTGATATTTGTCTAATGTTTTAAATTTAAACTCTCCTACGCTTTCAACTATCTCGTTTATTGATAGTGAATGTCATATTTTACTTTCTTTTTACCAACTTTCAGATTTGGACGAATGTGACCTTAACCTACATAATTGCAGTCTGAATGAAAGCTACTGCGTAAATACTATGGGTTCGTACAGCTGTCAATGTGTATCTGGTTATAACAGAACTGCAGGAGCCGTATGCCAAGGTTAGTAGGAACATGAACAGTGCATGTGATACATGCAGTAGTGATGTGTCTATCATTCATTTAACTTTCTTCATCCATACCCTGATATTGATAGGAAAGAATTTTAGTTGTTCAGAGAAAACCGCGTACGCATCTTATAGCCCGTAGCCCCCTACTCAATGAAAGTTAGACAATACATTTTATATATTTTCTATTCTATTGGGTGTAACAGTTATCATGACCGACACAAATAAAAACTGAACATCACGTGTCATACATAAATCTCTTTCGAACAACTAGCATGTTTCTCACTTGTACTTCAGATGTCGATGAATGCCACAATGGCCGATACAACTGTAGCGTATCGAATACAGTTTGCGTCAACACTATTGGTTCCTATGAATGTCAATGTATGACAGGTTACCAGTGGGGCGGAGAACAGTGCATGGGCAAGTTGATCTATGTTATTTTCACAAAGTACATATACCAAGACACTTGAAGTAAAATATTATAGAACGTGGTTTAAGGGCCATGGTTCAGATACGGCCACGTCTATTTAAGTATTCTTAGGTCATATTGTCGAAACAAACGTGTTTTGAAGGCCATGGTTCAGACAGGGCCACGTCTATCATAGTATTCGAAGGACATATTGTCGAAACAAACGTAGTTAAAGGGTCATGGTTCAGACACGGCCATGTCTATCGTAGTATTCGTAGGTCATATTGTAGAAACAAACGTGGTTTTAGGGCCATAGTTCAGACACGGCCACGTTTATCATAGTATTTGTAGGGTCGAAACAAACGTAGTTTAAGGGTCATGGTTCAGACACGGCCACGTCTACCATAGTATTCGTAGGTCATATTGTAGAAACAAAAGTGGTTTTAGGGCCATGCTTCAGACACGGCCACGTTTATCATAGTATTCGTAGGTCATATTGTAGAAACAAACGTAGCTTTAGGGCCATGGTTCAGATACGGCTACGTCTATCATAGTATTCGTAAGTCATATTGTTGAAACGAACGTGTTTTAGGGCCATGGTTGAGACATGGCCACGTCTATCATAGTATTCGTAGGTCACATTGTAGAAACAAACGTGGTTTTGGGTCATGGTTTAGACAGGATCACGTCTATCATAGTATATATATAAGTCATATTGTCGAGACAAACTTGGTTTATGGCCGTGGTTCAGACACGGTCACGTCTTTTATAGTATTCATAGGGTCAAACTCACGTGGGTTTAGGGCCGTGGTTCAGACACGGCCACGTCTATCATGGTAATCGTAGGGTTGAAACAAACGTAGGCTTAGTGCCATGGTTCAGACACAGCCACGTCTATCATAGTATTCGTAGATCATAGTTTCGAAACAAACGTGGTTTTAGGGCCGTGGTTCAGACACGGTCACGTATATCATAGTATTCGTTGGTCATATTGTCGAAACAAACGTGGTTTAAGGGTCATTTTAGGGTTTATTTTTCGAATTCATTAATCACTTTCAGATATTGACGAATGTGTGCTAAACCAGCACGACTGTAATCAGGTTGAGAACTACTGCGTAAATACTATGGGTTCGTTCAGATGTCAATGTGTATCTGGTTATAACAGAACTGCAGGAACCGTATGTCAAGGTCAGTAGGAACATGGACAGTGCATGTGATACATGCAGTAGTGATGTGTCTATCATTCATTTAACTTTCTTCATCCATATCCTGATATTGAAAGGAAAGAATTTGAGTTGTTCAGAGAAAACCGCGTACGCATCTTATAGCCCGTAGCCCCCTACTCAATGAAAGTTAGACAATACATTTTATATATTTTCTATTCTATTGGGTGTAACAGTTATCATGACCGACACAAATAAAAACTGAACATCACGTGTCATACATAAATCTCTTTCGAACAACTAGCATGTTTCTCACTTGTACTTCAGATGTCGATGAATGCCACAATGGCCGATACAACTGTAGCGTATCGAGTACAGTTTGCGTCAACACAATTGGTTCCTATGAATGTCAATGTATGACAGGTTACCAGTGGGGCGGAGAACAGTGCATGGGCAAGTTGATCTATGTTATTCTCACAAAGTACATATACCAAGACAATGGAAGTAAAATATTATAGAACGTGGTTTGAAGGCCATGGTTCAGACAGGGCCACGTCTATCATAGTATTCGAAGGACATATTGTCGAAACAAACGTAGTTAAAGGGTCATGGTTCAGACACGGCCATGTCTATAGTAGTATTCGTAGGTCATATTGTAGAAACAAACGTGGTTTTAGGGCCATAGTTCAGACACGGCCACGTTTATCATAGTATTTGTAGGGTCCAAACAAACGTAGTTTAAGGGTCATGGTTCAGACACTGCCACGTCTACCATAGTATTCGTAGGTCATATTGTAGAAACAAAAGTGGTTTTAGGGCCATGCTTCAGACACGGCTACGTTTATCATAGTATTCGGATGTCATATTGTAGAAACAAACGTAGCTTTAGGGCCATGGTTCAGATACGGCTACGTCTATCATAGTATTCGTAAGTCATATTGTTGAAACGAACGTGTTTTAGGGCCATGGTTGAGACATGGTCACGTCTATCATAGTATTCGTAGGTCACATTGTAGAAACAAACGTGGTTTTGGGTCATGGTTTAGAGAGGATCACGTCTATCATAGTATATATAAGTCATATTGTCGAGACAAACTTGGTTTATGGCCTTAGTTCAGACACGGCCACGTCTTTTATAGTATTCGTAGGGTCAAAACTAACGTGGGTTTAGGGCCGTGGTTCAGACACGGCCACGTCTATCATGGTAATCGTAGGGTCGAAACAAACGTAGGCTTAGGGCCATGGTTCAGACACAGCCACGTCTATCATAGTATTCGTAGATCATAGTTTCGAAACAAACGTGGTTTTAGGGCCGTGGTTCAGACACGGCCACGTCTATCATAGTATTCGTTGGTCATATTGTCGAAACAAACGTGGTTTTAAGGGTCATTTTAGGGTTTATTTTTCGAATATATTAAAACTTTCAGATATTGACGAATGTGAGCTAAACCAGCACGACTGTAATCAAGTTGAGAACTACTGCGTGAATACAGTGGGATCGTACATATGTGAATGCTCTTCGGGTTATTACAATACAGGGTCATTATGCCAAGGTGAGAGAAGAGCATGATAATTACCATCTGTAAGTTGTTTGTAGTTAGTTAAACCTTGCAATATTATCTAATGCTAATTTTTTATTACTTTTGATTTGTGAAAGCTCTGACGACTTATGAGTGAAAACTAAGTGTCCTGAAGCAGCAACAACTTCACTCAAAGTGAATCTATCTCGTTGAATGCCTGTCTCATAATCACATTCCTGGTTTCATATACTTGATCGATGTAAATAATTGTGATAATTGCTAAATGGTAAACAAAATTGTAACCAGAAAGACATCATGTTGACACTTGAATTTCAGATAGATAGGTTCAAAGTTAAACAGTGAACAAAACATAGAAATCATTCTAACTCTTACCAATGACTTTCCTTCCTTCCATCCATCCATCTATTTTTTAATGTTTTATCCTTTTGTATTAGATGTAGATGAGTGCCAGAGTAACACTATCTGTGACATACCGAATACAGTTTGTGTCAACACTATTGGGTCCTATGATTGCCCATGCATGACAGATTACTCATGGGACGGAGAACAATGTGCAGGTGAGATATTAATACAAATTATAGAGCTTTCGAATCCTTCGAAAGTGGAAGCAGGGTGCTGGTAGTGGTGTGTGTTGGGAGTTGGAGAATGAAGAATGGATGAAGGGGAGACCGAACTGAGTATTGATCTCTTATTAATAGGACAAATTTCGGTATGCGGTTATATGTTTGTTATAACCACACTCAGAAACATGTACACATACGCACATTTCTAATGCGACTAAATCGTGTCAGAAAAGACTGTTCCCGTTCAAGTCATTTATAAGACACTTCTTAAAAAGGACGAACCCATTTTCGTTACGATACGCAAGTACTCTGTACACAGAAAGAGTTTTGTCGGATTATTTAATCAGTGTTTAGTTTCAGTCACGAAATGGAGAGAAAATGATTCACGGCTGTTAATCTTAAATATCAGATCCTTCAAGATTCGAATGATAATTCAGAACGCAGCGAAACACTGCGTTATTGACAAACACTTGTGGGAGGCTACTTTAATGGAATATACTGTAAACGAAGTGTTGATTGGGCGAATCACAACGCACCTCTAAACTATTAATATTAACAACTAGTGTCCAAAGAGCCTACATTTGTGCCTGTCAATTTGCGTTCTACAATCTCATTGCATAAGAAAAGTTTATTGTTATTAGGTCACTAAATATAAATGTTAAATTTATTATTTTGAGTGACGAGTAGACACACTCACATGGATGAATTCCAACTGGGTTTATTTTCTTCAGGGTTGCCAGGGAAAGAAAGGAGCTCACAGAATATATTCTATAATAATAAAAGACATAATGAATCACCTACCAATAAGTAATATTGTTTTCAGTGATTTTTCGTTATGTAATTGCGCTTCTTCTCAATGTACTTCATACAGTCAATTATATACCATTTCAATGTCAAGATATCTAGCTAATGCCAAAATCAATGGGCTACTTTCATTCAAATTCAACCCCCTCCCCATTTTCATTGAATTTAACCCAATGAGGAACACTTTCTTGGAGTACATATTTGTCTTTATTAATGACCTACATCACGAACATTCAGGGCTTCATTCATAACGTATATTTAGTAAGTGAATGTAAATTCTTGTTTTCTTCAATTTTCTACTCAGCGAATCCACATCGAAGTGACGGTAGGTGTCTCTTTGGTTATATTGCGCCAAACGGTCAAGGAGCCATCTGTGATATAAGATCAGGCGGTCCGTGTTGCTCGGATTCCGGCTGGTGTGGTAGTTCAGATTTGCATTGTCTTTGCAGTGGTTGCGTTGATTATAGGACGATATAACTCAAGATGCGTCCGCAATTACTCGATGATGCATTTACCTTAGAATAACACAAAAAGAGGATAACAAGATGTCTAATGAAGGCATAGACACCTACTACTTATTTTAATTATCTTTATTATTCATTTACTTGCAGAATTAACGTAGTGTACGTAGGATTATCAACGAGATGTGTAGTGGAGACACTCTGTTTACCTTTATTTTATTTATGTAAATAATTAACGTTGTGTATACGTAAAATGATTGATGCAATACAGTGACGACATGAACACACCCCTCTTGCTTATATAATAAAAGATTTTCTTTATAATTTATTTTTCATAACGGCTTCAACTTATGTATTATGATCAACGCGATAGTACTGTGGAGACATATACACACCCTCTGCTTACATTTATTTTATTTATGTGAAGAATTAACGTTGTGTATACGTATGATGATCGATGCGATATAGTGGCGACATTAACACATCCCTCCTGCTTATATAATAAAAGATTTTCTTTATAATTTCTTTTTCATAACGGCTTCAAGTTATGTATTATGATCAACGCGATAGTAATGTGGAGACACATATACACACTCTGATTAATGTTACTTGCTTTATTGTTTCATTTATCTGAAGACTTAACGTTGTGTACGTATGATTTTTGCTTTCGTTATTGTTTCAATTATCTGATTTTATTTCTTGATGGTGTTATTTTATTCCAATCATACTATAAGTGCAACACGTTAAGTCTTCAGATCAGTGAAAAGAAGACAAGTGGGTGCTACTTTGCTTCCAATACACACACGCTACACACACGCTACACACACGCTACACACACACCCAATACACACTACACACAACACACTGCACATTACACATACAAGACACATCGCTGATCTTACAACGTACATAAGCGTCTTTAAATAAATGAACAATAAATACCATATAATGAAGAAGTGAATGTGAATGCAACCCACGTTAAATCTTCAGATAATTGTAGCAATAAAGAAGAGAAAAACAGGATGTGTATATGTTCCTATAGCACTATTGCGTTGATCACGGTACATAACTTGAAACCATCAGGTAATTGTAAAAAAGAAAATAGAATATATATATATTACGTATGAGCAAAATATTCGTAATAGTCCAGTTCCAAGTAATCTATCAAATTACAATAATAAAGCAAATTTAGCAGTTAGAGATGATCTATATATTTTACAATGTTTTCCTTTGTTAGTTATGAATATTATTAATGGAATGTTGTTAAGGATTAGTGTAGAGAAATAAAGTTAATAACTAATAATTACTACGCATTGTAGTAGTTTCTAGTCAAACCTAGCTTGCTCTTCATCTTTTCTTTCATTACTCATCAGCATTTCAATTATCAGTATTATTATGTCTTTGACGCCAAGATGCACCATACATTTTCCTATTGTCCATCATGGTTCTTTGTTTCCATTGAGAACGACTTGAACGCCAACGATCTCTAGCCTTATACCATTCTTATCTTACCTCACTCCTTAGTCTACTGTTACAGTTGTTGTAAAAAATAAGCCAAAAAAAAATCCACAAACAAACAGAAAAAACAACCCCCCCCCCCCACCTCCTCTACAAACAAACTCGTCTGACATATGCTTTTCAACTTCTTTTTTTCTTTTTAATTGTATATTTCAGTTTGGTTCCAATGTGTATTTTTTTTTAATTCAGCTTACTTTGTAACCCTTGAATGACTCCTTAAAAGCAGTGATACTTCCTAAATGTATAAGAGCCAAGTTTGTAAGCTAACATTTGGGAAAAAAATTAACTGGCCACAACAGAATTGATTTTTATGATACTTGCAAGCCATGTGCCTTCTCTATTGCAGCAAAATTCTCGCTCTCATTATTCATCAATTGGATTTGCGCGAGACGATTGAAGATCACAGCAGAAATCATCGCCTGACAATGGATCGATAATCGTAATTGTAAAGCAAAGCGTGTAGCCATCATTTGTGATAATTACTACGGTTCTGGTAAAACCAATCACTTTAGTTCGTCAGGAGCTTTCTGAGCGGGCAGAATAATTCCGTACCTCCACTAGCCTTGAATCGCAACTAAACAACATGAAACAAAAAATGTCAGCATTTCCGAGATTGGAAATTTATGCCTCTCTTCCTTTTCTAATATATTCAGGTGAGTTATAATTATGTATTTTTCTTATGGTAATACCTTTTGGCCAAAACTAACCATTTCATGAGAAACAAAACACTTTGAAGTAACTGATTAAGCGTGTAATTGAAACTGATCATTAATAAATTAATCATCAGATAAGGTTTCATTGCTTAAGTGTATAGAAGATGATTTCTCTGTTAACACACCTTCATAAAAAAAATATAAAAAAATACTAATAATTTATAAATGATTCCATTGTTAATCGCCATAACATATTCAACTAAACATACATATCATATAATATCGGTAATTTAACAATTTGTCAATCGACCATGATTGTTTATGTAAGAAGAGTCTTTCAAACATGTACCAAAATGCAAAATCTTGTGTACTGAATAACAATGATAAGTCTGAACTTTTTGCCTGTAACATAGGAGTTAGACAAGGTGAAAACCTGTCACCAATTCTTTTCGCATTGTATTTGAATGTCTTTGAACGGTTTATAAGTCAGCATTACAAGGGTCTTGATAACCTATTTAATGGTATTCAGGAATGCGTCAGTAACGATGATTTTGATGTCTACCTAAGACTATTCACATTGTTATATGCAGACGATACTGTTATTTTAGCAGAAAATGAAGATGATTTACAAAAAGCTCTAAACGCGGTACACAAGTATTGTGTAGATTGGTACCTCCATGTCAACATCAGTAAAACCATGGTAGTAATTTTCTCTAAAGGTAAAGTTCGGAAACTACCAACTTTTACCTACGGTGATGTAAATATTGAAGTAGTAGACTGTTATACCTACATGGGAATTACTTTCAACTATAATAACAATTTCAAAAAAGCTATGAATAAGCAAGTCAGTCAAGCTAGAGGAGCTTTATTCAGTTTGTTATCCAAAACAGAGAACCTTGATTTACCTATTGATCTCAAATTGAAACTTTTTGACAACCTTGTCACCCCTGTGTTATTTTATGGTTGTGAAATTTGGGGCTTTCAAGATATTTCCCAAAGTGAAACTTTTCACCTTCAATTCTGTAAAGGGATCCTCAAACTAAATAGAAGTACAACTAATTGTATGGCCTATGGAGAACTTGGTAGGCACAAATTGATAAAGACTATAGAACTTAGAATGGTTTCATTTTGGTACAGATTAATTTGTAGTAAGGAGAACAAGATCTCTTGCATGATGTATCAGTTTTTCAGAGTTTTGTATGACAGTAATACTTATCATTTACCATGGATCAAGAAAGTTAAAGGCGTGTTAGACAAATCAGGAATGTCTTATATCTGGAATGATTTTCCAAACATTGACCTTATCGGCAATAGATACGGTCCTACATTTAGTATTGATTGGCTTAAGAATAACCTTAATCAGAGGTTAGATGATATGTATGAGCAGAACTGGGTTGCTGATGTCCATGTAAACACACAATGTAAGAATTACAGGATATTCAAAAGGAATCTTAACTTCGAAAAGTATCTGACAAAACTCAAGCCATTTGATCGTACCATTCTTTGTAAATATCGTTGCTCTAATTTTAAAATACCAAGTATCCTTGGAAGGTATACCAACATTTCTATCGAGAATAGAAAATGTCATTTATGTACAAGCAACAAAATTGGAGACGAGTTTCATTATCTTTTTGAGTGTAAGGCTTTTGAAAATTACCGTACACTTTATATGAAGTCATATTTCTGAAATAGACCGAACACATTCAAAATGGAGCAATTGCTTCAATGAAGTAACAGAACAACCATTTCCAACCTAGTTAAGCTTTGCAAAGAAATTTACTACAAATTTCAGTAGTTTCTTGCCATTGGCATTGTAAATAAGTTTTACATTTCTTTCTTTATTTATTTTTCATCCACTTATGCATGTGAAGCCATATATTCTTTTCCATTTCGCATTTCCATCCACATTTGTTTTTCTTCTTATACGTCTGGGGCCTGGTGCCACCATTTTCCATGTATACATTTATTTTTTATTCTTTTTGTCAACGTTGTTGTCTTATGAACTTTGTAAGCATATTTGTACTCTACATACCTCACACGAGTGAGGTGCACAGAGATTGAATAAACTTGAAAACTTGAAACTGTTTGTTTGCCATATGTATTGTTCAACTATAAGCCACTCATCTTATTTAAATATCTTATCAAATATTCAACGTTATAAGAATGTATGTTAAGGCAAAAAATAATCTTAATCTCAACATTCAATTTCACACTTAATCAATATAAAACATGGATAGGTTTTTTTTGGTTCACTGCTCAAAATTTTCCTTTACGGTGAAACATGGAGCTGCGAGAGTAAGAGTTCAATTGCTCATATAGATTGATTAATACGATTGTTGCTACTCCGTATGAGAATGAAATAGGTGATTTTGTTACTTGGTGCAACCAAAACTACCTAAAATTGAATGATAAAAAAGCTAAGAAGATAGTATTTGACTTCAGGAAACAGCCATGTCATCATGCTCAAAATCAGTGTTAATGTCAGATTGTTGAACAAGTGCACCACTATAAATATTTAGGCACTATCATTGACTTTAAACTTAACTTCAAAGACCAGTTTGATGCAATGAGATCAAAAGCTTGACAAAGATTGTACTTTTAACGTAAACTGAAATATTTTGAAGTCGACAACACTATTCTTGTGTTTTTACCAGTAAGTGTTACAAAGCTTCCTGACTTTTAGTATTATTTGTTTTTTTCGGGCTGCGGAAAGGATTTTTCCGGTAAACTAGAGAAGATCGTAAGGACCGCCAGCCGTGCTATTGGTAGTGATATTGGTCTGAAATCTGTCTCTGAACTTTATATTGATATGGTACACCAGAAAATGAAATGAATATTAAACGACCAAACACATCCTCTTTTCCTTATCTACGTATTCTGCTGATCAGGTAGCAGACTTCGCATGCCACAGTCTAACCAGAACAGATTCAGGTTTTCTTTTTTTACCCAACGGTTTCTGAGAGTCGTTCGATAGGTTGTCTTGTGATTTAAGTTCTTCATTATTTTTTCTAAGACTGTTTTGCATATTTATATTTGTAAGTATTTGTTTCTAAATATATGTGTGTACGTATGTGTATATAGATGCATATATATCTCACATGTATGTATATTGTTGCTATTGGTGCTTTTACCGACTTTTCAACTTTTCTGTGCTTTGTTTTTACTTATTTTTAATATTTGATATTTTATGTGTTTTGCTGCAGGGAGAAAAATTTCTTATGGACAAAATAAATCTATTTATCTATCTATCTATCCATCTATCTATCTAGACTTAAGATAACCCATAGACAAGCAAGTATAGGGCCAATACAGGGCCAATGGTGGCCTGGCCTCGACAAGCTCTGCTTCTGCCAGGTCTCCCCCACTTCACATCATTTGTATATATCAATTGTTTGATTCCTATGGAATGTATTTGTATTGTATATTCAAATGTTATATGTTCACTTTGTTTATGTTATGGTGAAGTGGAAATAAATAGTTTTCAATTTCAATTTCAATATACTCCTATACTTTGAAATCTTTGAAATTACGTTCTCAAGTGTTTGCTGTGCCAGGCTAGTGTAAACCACGAGTGGTTCCTTAACACAGAGTGTGGTACTGTGACACTACTATATCACGTCACATAACGTCCAATTTTGAAGACAATTACTGAGCTATAATGAGACCCTATATCAACCCTTTTGTTTGCCTTCACTAAGAAACAAATATGAAGGCTGACTGTTAGTTTGATTTAGAGTTAACAGTATGACACAAGTTCTTCAAGCTAATCTATAGGACCAATATGGTTCAATGGCAGTATTTGCAGTGTACATACAGTGGTTCTGTTTCTAATTTTTTTGGCAGCAGTAACTGTGCAAAAACGTCAAATATCCGATAATTACCGGTTTGTACATTTTGCTTTACCATACCATTTGATAATACGTCAACGATCTGCGCATTACTGTTTCGATCTCCATTGGAACGGTATCGTTTGATATCTGACGTATATGTACAGTTAATACATCTCGTCGGGATGCCTCTATTGTAGATGTTATTAATAAAGATATGCAAATTAGTACGAAGTGTTAGAAACGGTAAGTTCAGATTTTTCACCGCGCTTTCATAGCGCGTCTCGTCAAACCATCAATTAAAAGGAGCTACCTTCTGGGTAGAAAGGGTATTTTTCAGATATTTGCTCTTTTGCATACGGACATAAAAAATAGAAGTCTTAAGACAATGTATTTGAGTTTTAGAGCATGCAGGATAACATCAAGTTCAATATCTTTTTCTGGAAAAAGCCTATATATGCACTAATTATTAATAAACTGTCCAGTGTTACAAAAAGTTTGCACACATGTGTGGCTTTGATGGCCTTTACACGCTTGCATATAAAAGTATCTAGCTGTATATTATATTTATATGATATTGATATAAGGTATGATCGTGGAAAGAGGAACGTGATATTTACTGAAACATTTTATTTCAAGTTATGTCAAAATACTGTACTAGGCAAAATATGAGATACATCGAGGAAATGCTATATCAAATATATTTATATAATGCTGATCACGTGGGACTTTAAAGTGAGTTTGCAAATGTGTTTGCAGTTAAAAACGTTAATCTAGTTACTGATTCAAGTATGCAACATGCCTTAAGTTATTGAAACGGCAACATGTCAAGCAATAAAGTTCCATTTTCAGCTATTTCTTTAGGATTGATTGTTGATGGTAGTCGGGATGTTCGATGCGCTGGCCAGGCTACACCAAAGGGCTATAAGGTTCGTCTACCGAAAGGACTTACTCCTTGTGATTTCCGCTCTGGTGTGTTTCACACTACCAATTGTGAATTTGAAGGTAAGGATAGTTAATACTTTTCCTTTACCGTCATGATGAAATACCGCTTGCTGTCTTTATTTTTAGGTTTTATTACTTAAACTTGAAGTTTTTAAATATATACATTTTAATGACAAAAACGTTAAATAGTAACATCTAATTATGATTAGGTTACATGTTCAAATCCTCATCAGGAACCTTTCCAAAATGGCTGCTTTTTAGTGTGTTCAGCGGAGTCTTCCGTGGATTTGGTATATATGTCTGGTTGCGAATTTGACGCTTGGTTCTGTTCTTTCGATGGTTTCAAGTTCAATTGGTCAGATGCTAAGGTACGGACTCTCGTCCGTTGGATGGAGGACGTTAAATGGCAGTCCCGGGGCAGGAATTGGTGTGACAATTACACGCCTGCTTCGTAACTCTCTGAACATTCATCGAAAAGAGATGGCTTGGTATACGCCGGTGTACTCCACAATCATCACATGGATAGGGTTTCAAATTAGCTCCTGTTGGCTTCCTATCCCCTAGGAACTCATATACATATATACTAAACTACTGTTGAAATGAACCAGTGACATGTAACAAAACAAACCGACAATATCAGAGAAAGCCGCAAAGTACTAAGTGGCAGGCGTCCTAACATAAACAACGTCGCGAAGTTGTCATTTCTTGCTACAAGTTTTATTATACCTTAAAACGTTATCAAAGGACTTACCGTTTTTCTGCAGCATAAGTAATGTATTACTTACTTTATTAATACAAATACACTTGACATGTATTAGATAGACCCCACATCAAATTATTACCAATTTGAGTAAACAGCATATTTTTCATTTGCTTGTTATTAACTTGCAGATATCGACGAATGTGATCTTAATCTACATAATTGTAGTCTGAATGTAAGCTACTGCGTAAATACCGATGGTTCATATAGATGTGATTGTGTATCTGGCTACAACAAGGCAGGTTCTGTATGTCAAGGTAGGTGTTCGAACGTACACATCTTTCTCTCTGTATGTGTGATATGATGAAATAGCTATCTATAAAACTAAGTTATGTCTCTTTTTTTTCAATATATTCAAGGCAATGATAGAAAACTCAATCTGCATGTTGTGCAGCTCAGTGGTGGTGTCTAAGCAAAGACACTAAGAACTACGCACAGAGGTGGCAGCTCAGTGGTGGTGTTTAAGAATATAATTATGAGGTCAGGTATAATGACCAATGTTGAAATTTGATAATTGCAACATTTTGGGGCAGCAACAGCAACACCAACAGCGATGCCTCGTATAGTATGTCAAATATGCCTCATGAAAAATCGATCAATAACGAAGAATCATAGTTATTGTATTTATCAGTCTCTTTTCCTTCTTGCTCGTCCTTTCTCTTTGCTACAGATGTCGATGAGTGCCAGAATGGTAGTTATAATTGCAGTCTATCGAACACAATGTGCATCAACTCTATTGGTTCCTATATTTGCCAATGTATAGCAGGTTACGAATGGAATGAAGACCAATGTCATGGCAAGTATATTTGTCAGTTTTATGTTCAATAATTTATCATTACGTAACATATAATTTATAGCAATGTCGCCAAACTCACGTATTAGGCGACTTGCAAAGGTGTGCGATAGTTAGTAGACGATGCAGGCTATACAGTGGTATGTTTATGTTTGCTAAAGACAACGTGTTGTTTTGTGTGGTATATGCTAACGATATGCGACGCGAAACTACATGTCTTTTTCAGTGTCAAACTTATACTGTTCTGGTTTGTGCACAAAATATTCTTTCCCTCATTTATATACCAGGAACGAATCAAGGTTCAAAACTTTATTTCATTTCCATTACTCTCAAGAGCATACGATTTTGCAAGGTAACCGTGAAGGAAGATTCGTTCCAATGTTCTTGTAACCCCATGAGTAGAGGCATGCAGTGTTACGTAAACAGCAACAATATTACGAAGTAGCGTTGTTAGAAAAGTCGGAAGCGACATCTTTTAAACAACTTAATTCTGAATTTCAAGTATCATGTGTAGCATTATGTTCCCCTGATGATTATGACAAAGACACAGTATCGATGCAAGGGGACTGGTGTTGAGAGCTGATCTGTCGTTCGGTTGTTTGATTGTTCGTGCCTAGGTTCTTTCTTGGGTGACTTGAAAAGTAATTACATTATGTCATAATGGCGTTTCGTAAACATTTGTATCGAATGTTTTAAATTTAAGCTCACCTAGACTTTCAACTATCACGTTTATTGATAGTGAATGTCATATTTTAATGTGTATCTGGTTATAACAGAACTGCATGAACCGTATGCCAAGGTTAGTTGGAACATGGACAGTGCATGCGATACATGCAGTAGTGATGTGACTATCTTTCATTTTACTTTCTTCATCCATACCCTGATATTTATATGAAAGAATTTGAGCTGTTACGAGACAACCGCGTACGCTTCTGATGGCCCGTAGTCCTATGCAATGAACATTAGAAGAGAACTTTTTTCATTCTATTGGGTGTAAAAGTTATCATGACCGACACAAATGGAACAGAACATCAGGTGTCATACATTAATCTCTCTAGAACAACCATGTTTCTCTCTTGTACTACAGATGTCGATGAATGCCAGAATCGCAGTTACAACTGTAGCCTACAGAATACAGTTTGCGTCAACAATATTGGTTCCTATACATGTCAATGTATGGCAGGTTACCATGGAGAAGGAGAACAGTGCATAGGCATGTTGATATAGGTTATTTTCACAAAGTACAAATACCAAGACTATGGAAGTAAAATCTATGCGGTAACGAAGAACGATTATAAAACATGGTTTAGATACGGCCACGTCTATCATAGTATTCATAGGTCATATTGTCGAAACAAACGTTGTTTTAGCGTCATGGTTCAGACAGGGCCATGTCTATGATAGTGTTCGTATAGGTCATGTTGTAGAAACAGACGTGGTTTTACGACCATGGTTCAGACAGGGCCAGGTCAATCAAATGAAAACAAAATGTACTTAACATACACAGGTGTCAAATCAGACATTGGAGGCGACGGTTTTAACCAAAGGTGTGTCTGAAGACGTTGTTTCATACGAACGTTTCGTGAAACTTAGTTTTGTCGCAATTACCTCAAATACTTTAATATTATTGTAGGTACGTCATAATGACGTTTCCATGACGTAGTTGAACTAGTTGAAACAGCTGTCTCAAAAAAAAGTGTAAACTTTACCATTAGCCAAATTTTGAAATATGTCTAATTTAGCAGTTCACTTCATGCAATAAATACCATACCTCTCTAATATCTAACAACAATTTTCAGACATGGACAAATGTTCTTAATCTACATCATTGCAGTTTGAATGAGATTTACTGGGTGAATACTGAGGGATCGTACGGCTGACACGTAATGTCAGGTTTGTAATTAATAGAGCGTGGCGGGGGGGGGGGGGGGGG
>JAIPMN010002967.1:4593-14713 GCA_020650975.1 Apostichopus californicus | reverse complement strand
TATAAATTTACCAGAAAATGAGAATTAGAGCAAGAGGTGGAACATACTTTTGGGAATTACATTTTTATCTGCAAAACATGGCTATCAAATCATTGGAACAATTTCTTTCATTAACTTCGGCAATCCATGGGATTATTAATCCAGCTTGGCAGCGCTATCGGGGGAGAGCCTATCAGCATCTATTAAAAGTAAACAAGAGGATAATTTCAGAGCTATAGAGAGCTATCATTTTACACCCACAGAAAGTTCACTGAGATTGTAAACCGGTCATAAAATTAATGCATTTTTTCTCTTGAACGAAGTCTGCAGATAAATCCTAGTTTATTGAAGAGTCAGATTATGTTTTTTTCTTATTTTGTTAGTTTCGTTAGTAGTCTCTTTCATTTCGCCTTCAACAGTTCCCCATGGTACATAATATAACAACAACAACAAAAAATGCCTTCGACCATCATTAAGCTCTTTTCATAACTACTAGAAAAAATAATTAAATTATCTTGTTACTAAGTCACACGTCTGTATAAACTTATAGCTAATCTAAATAAGCAACGAGAACGTGTAGACATAGCACAAAGTTATACAGAGATGAGAGTGTTTATCACGGTCAAAATATCAGCAAACATGTAACTATTCTTGAGCCAAACGACTCACTTAAGAACTTGGTATGTGGGCCCATAATGTGGATATTGTTATCCGACTGTCTTTTAAGCCGACAAAATCAAGCTTAGACTAACCCCACTAGCGAAAATCAACTCAAACGTATTTTAAATAAAACAAAACTCACATTTTATCTAATGATCTTTAATGATTATTAACCCGTCTGTTTTCTGTGCGTGTTTTTGTCCCTTCTGTTACTGTACTTGTCATTTAGCCTCTGAAGAAGATCCTGCTAGGATCGAAACGTCAGGCCAACTTACTTTTACACGATCTTTAAAGCTAACATAAATTAAGCTACGACTATAAACTCAGTTTGTGTCACTAAACTCAGCTTTATATTAACCTATAACAAAACTAACTAAACCACACTTGTCTGTCAGGTACGTTGTTGAAGACGATTTATCCTAGACCAATACTTAAATAGGTAACATGTAAACTCTTAAATATATTACCGTTCTATACTTTAAAGCTGCAAAAAAAAAAACAGAAAGCTGACAAATTTCAAATAAATCTACATACCACCTTCATACAAAATAAAATGAGTCAACATAAATTTAGACCAACCTAAAAAGAAATACATAACTAAACTGAAACTTGAACAACTATTAGTTACACTGAACCAAAGCAAACTATACAGGTTTAGTTAAACTTCATAAGTATGAAGTGTATGTGAAGGAAATTATATTCAAACAAAAGAACTTATCCTTGATGTTTGTGAAGGCTTTTATGCGACGGAAAAAAACTTAACTTGGTGGATATATATATCAAGTGATAGATTTGCGTTTCAGACTATAAAAATCTATGTCGTTTAACTATAATGCAGATACATACATCTCATGCAGAGCTTGTGACTACCTCGAAATATCACACATAATTATTGTGTTTTCGTGGCTCGACTATTGAATTGCTTCATGTAAATGAAAACTTCCGTTTTTGTGCTTGAAAAAATGATGAAATGAAAAATCAGATTTATAGTGGCGGGATTATTGATTTTTCTTGGGTCTTGGTTTAAGACTATTTACGCATAAACTAATCGCTTTCAAAAGCAATGTTAATATCTCACTCTTCTTCTTCTTCTTCTTTTATTTTTATTTTTATTTTTATAATTATTATTTTATTTTCTTGGTAATAGAATTTTTTGCCGCCAAGGATATTCGTTTCTTTCCAGAAGAGAGAGAAAAAAACCTATAACAACAAAACAAACGCATAAATCAATGCGTAACAATACATACTTGGCCTTCATACTCAAAGCTACTGCTCCATACCCTTCCGTACTACGTCATTCTTCGGATTGGTTGCCATGGTAACGCTTAATATATAATATTGCTCTACAAAATTATGAGTTTTTTTCAAAGTAGTTTTTAGGAAATGCTTTCCTTTTATCTTTCTTTTATCCCCGGGATTGATAAGGGTCACGACCAGGTAAATAAAGGAAGGAGGCGAGTAACTGTTACTATAATATAAATAATGCTCTCTTTATTTTCTTTCTTTCACTCTCTCTCGCTCTCATTTTCTTTTCTTTATTTTTTTCGCATTCGACGTTTTAACATGCCTTAGATGTAACACAAAGAACTTTAAAACAAAGGAACAAAGGAACAAATGAAAAACAAAAAGAGGGTGAATTAAACAGTTATTTCGCTAGAAGGCTTGTATGGTATTATTTTAATCTATATAGGGACATCATTATGTCAGCTGAAGGCAAATTTGCCAAAAGGTTTTCCCTAAAGTGTATTTCAAAGCCGATGCGACACTACGAGATTTGTTTTGTAGTGGTTGATAAATCTAAATATGATATGTTCATGTGTGTTGACGTATGAAAAGGGTGATGTATCTTTTATTGTTAGTCATATATCAAAGTAGATATGGTTGCCATGTTGTAAGAATACAATAAAAGACCTATTAACATCAAAGAGAACGAGTCAAGGGACATATGAAGTGAAAGAAGGCACTGAAGTGAATTAAATTGTGTGTCTTTCAATATTTTTCATATAGATTCTGGAATATCCTTCATTTTTCGCTGAATACCCCTTGAATTTTGATATGACATTGGCATTGGTTCTTAATATGTTGTGATTTGGTACTTATAGAAAAGAGCTTTAACAATTTAGGAACAATTGTTGTATTTGTGTAGAAGACTTTAAAAGTGACTTTATCTTTGTAGCTTTTGGAACAAAACGATGACCAGACAAATGAATGAATGAATGAATAAACGAATAACCAAACAACTTCCTACTTTGCAATTGCTCATAAAAGTTAACCGGTATAATTAAATAGTATCGTGTTAGAAAAGAACTACGGTTAATGAATGTCGTTATTGTAAAGTTATGGATTCTTTTGTTTCACCTTATAATCATATTTATCTATATCTAATTGGACCTTGGGATGTAAGGACACCGGTGACTTTATTTTTCTTGAGGAACAAAAGATAATATGACGTCAGAAGGGTGTCTGATTTACTAAACTCAAAGAAACTGCCATAAATGCAAAGAAGTGTCATGCGCTGCTAAATCGTCATAGCTTCACTTAAGACGTGCAAGTAAATCGCTGCAAATGGAAAACTTTTTTCCATGCTTTGACCAGGAGATTTAAGACTAAAAGATACGCCATACTTTGTTTAATCTTCAAAGAGCATCATCGTCATCATCTTCATCATCATCATCATCGTCATAATCGTCATAATCGTCATCATCGTCATCATTGTCGTCGTCATCATAGTCGTCATCATTATCATCATCATCATCATCGTCATAATCGTCATAATCGTCATCATCGTCATCATTGTCGTTGTCGTCATCATAGTCGTCATCATTATCATCATTATCATCATCATCACCATCATCACCATCACCATTATTATCATCATCATCGTCGTTTTTCTTAGATAATACCTTCATCATTTTAATCTTAATCATTTTTAGTTATCTTAATCATTAATCATACTTTTTATTACATTTTCCATCAGATACGGCAGGGACTTTGAACAAAGCCCGGATATTGGACGGTTAAATTTAGATTTAAGAGGTTACCCAGATGGCCGTAGAAGCAAATCACCAAGATCGCCAATCGGACTCGCAGAATTACGGGGGCACGGTAGTGGCGAGAGTATGACACTCGAAGGATCTCGTTCCAGCTTAGAGGGCAGCAGAATCAGAGCGCAAGTCCATTCACGGCAACTTGACACAGGAGGGAAATTAAGCAAAGAGGCCCATCAGAAAACTCCGCCAAAAAAGGAAGCGGATGATAGTGAATCGGATATCGATGTAATAGTAAAGCAAATGAAAGAGAAGAAGCAACTTGATGTTGAGAAAGTATCTACAGGGGTAGACCTAACGAAAGACGTCATTCGACCTATAATACAATTCAAAACGATCGGTCAGTTAGCAATGCTGCGGGCGCCTAAGAAATTGAATGTGTTAACGTCACAGAAAGACGAGAAAGGTAAAGTAACGCCACCAAAAGAACCTTCACCAAAACCAACGGAAAGTAGCATCAATAATAAATATCCGAAAGAGCAAGTATCCACGGACAAGAAAGAACGTATCGTTGTTATCCCTGCCAATGGACAACGCGGCAATGCAATCGCTTACGCGGATTTGTGGCAGCTGAGAGCAACTTTGGAAAGTAAAGATTCATCGGAAGCTTCGGAGTCATCCGAGTATGAAACTGTTATTGCTTGTCGAAATGTCGAAGAGATCCAAGGCCTTGAGAAGGTCAGTCCTTCAAGGACAGAAAGTTTCGACGTGACTGATGAAGATAGTTCCAAATTCATTTCTACTTCCTTCGAGCAGACAATAAGCAGCGTAAGCGCTGAAGAATCGGATACATCTGAACGTGATAGAAACAGTGCCGAGTCTGGCAAAGAAAGTATAAGAAGCCTAAAGCAAATGCAAGGTGATAGTGGGTATGCGTCCATTGAACAAAAGGCCGAAATGTTGTCAGAACGTCTAGACTGGAAGCGCAGGCAACAATTCGCAGCTGCTAGTGATCACGACAGCACGAGCTTTGAAAGTGCTCATAGTCATAGCATGACAATCTCAAGTGACAGTAGTAGTCCAACCACAGATAAAGCAATGCAAGAAATGATACACTCCAATGCAAACCATCATGATAACAAATCCACAAATAAGGCTTCCTGGGTGAGAGGAGGCAGACGCACAGCATCAACGAAGAGAAGAGAGTTCACATCAGAAAAGAAGGAGGCTATTTTTGATAGTTTCAGTTTCGCAGAAGAGGAAGCAGAAAATCAAGACACCACGGACTCTTCCAAAGATGCAATGACTCGCGCGAGTAGCACAGAAACTTATCAATTTGATGCAAGGCCGAAGTTTCGCGAGAGGGTGAGACGCGGAGGCCCTGGTGGGATGCAACGAAGAGAACCAAGATTAAGCTGCTATCCTAAAGGGAGGGATTTTAGTATAGACGAAAAGACTGATGCCTTATTTAAACAATTTTTACGTCAAGATGCAATGTTTGATACACCTACCCTCAGAAGATCTAAGCCCTACAATAGACAACGATGGCAACCACCGAGCAAACAACATAGTGACTCCGTCCTGGAGTGTTCAGAAAAGGAGCCAGTAATCTGGCGCGCAGAGGATCATAGAAGTAGTAGTCTAGATCAGCGCGGTGGAAACGGTGAAACTGCCAAGCAAAGATTAACCGAACTTTTACCAAGGTCTCAATCCCGGGGGAAGTTGATGCCATCAGATAGTGTTGAAGAGGATTATTTGCGAAACGAAAGCAGACAAAGTGAAAATATGAAAAGACCGCCTCGTCTCCGTGAAATTCAAGGAAAGGTGAATCAGACGACGACAACCGCTGATGTTCATGCCTTAACTGCACCTCAAAGAGATCTACGTCGGGCAGACACTGAAAAGACAGAACGGGAATTACTTCGCCTTGATGATGTGTCTAGCAGACCAAGTGCCTTCCGTCCCGTCAAGAAGACATTGCCGCAAAGAAGTGCAACGGTTGATTCTATAAGAGACAACCATCCACGATTAGAGGAGTTTCAGAACATCTTAGGCGAAAAGAAAAGCCAATACATGGATGATCTGCAGCGACGGAGAGACAGAAGTCCGATCGTTCCGCCGAAAATCTTGGTTGGACGATGTAAAACCCCCGAGAAGCAGGCATCTCCAAACCCACAACGATCAAAGTCAGCTTCACCACGATCAGTTTCTCCTTACAGAGATGACAGGGAAAAAAGAGACGAATCACCAGGTGGACGCAGTCCAAAAAGATCTTACTCACCTCGAAGGTTTGATTTACCGAACGAATTGATGGAGCCAAAACCACCTCCATTCCGACGGGGATCTCAACCATCTCAATCGCCACCAATCGGTAGACAGATAGAGGAAGGAGGTCATGTTTCAAGGCGCGACAGGTCTGCATCAATGCAAGAAACAGGTCTTCTTCAGGTTCCTAGATCAAGGAGTGGATCTAGATCCCAAGGTGCTTCTCCCAGACCACGACATCGCAAGAGAGACATCCCTGATGATATGTGCCCCGAATTTGAATTGGAAAATGTTCCATTCCGTAAAAACAGAAGCTTAGAAATTCTTGAAAGAACGAGGCATGAGCTGGAGAAAGAAAGGCCTTACAGAGATCATCCGGTAACCCCTTCGATGAAAAGAGAACTTCCGCTTGACGTTAGGCGAAGTCCCCGGATGATGGACTACGAATTTGAAGAGAGGCGGAGGAGAGAACGTGAACGAGAGAAGGGGATTGATCGCCCACCTGTCAGCCCAGGTCTTCTAAAAATAGATAGGGATTCATTCCAAAGATTAAGTCCACAGGGTAGAGAATATGATGATCCTAGAACGGGTCGAGATATGGATAGAAACCGAGACTTTCTCCAACGACCCAGGTCTAGGGAACCCTCCCGATCCCCTATACGTCACAGGGAACGTTTTGTTAACGAAGGTAGAGCAGGCTCGGAAACAGCTCTCCTTGAACGACGCGCACGCGGAGAAAATGGACGTAGGATTCCGAGATATCCTTTGAGGGCCCAAAGTACTGGCGATGTTCTTAGTGACGAAAGACGTCGAAATGGTAGTAAAAATTGGTAAAACATGGTAGTATATTCAACATTTGAGACACAGCTTTGCACACAGTCGACACCTCTGCAAATTGACTTCAATTCTGGTGAACAATTTCACTCATTCGATAACTTATGGCATATGGATTAGCAGGGCCACGGGGGAATTGTGGCACAAAAGACGTAATTCAGTCATTCTTCCAAATCGCTTACAATAATTACACGTTAAAAAAAAGCAAACTTGTAATATACAACTGTAGTTAAAATGATGGAAATGATAGCATCAAATCTGCATCTATGCCCTTAAATTCCTCAACATTATTGTCTTAAGAAGCCTTACCAGCGCAGACATCAGCCAACATGTCTACCCTCCAAAAATTCAAATTATGGCTACGGGTCTGTGTTTATGTACTCATCTAATACTTTTCTGTCGACATTTCCGTTATTGTATCAGCCATGGAGTAATGGCGACTAAATCCAAATGTAAGTCAACCATTATTTGGAGGTGACAATCTGGGAACCGATTTCATTATTATTTTCAACGAATCATCACTGGATTTCACCTTGATACAAAATCTTGAAACTTGGGTACAAACTATTTCACATTCCAACTTTCCCTAACACTTAACGTGCACCTACCAACTACTTCACGTTCCTTTCTTCCCATTTACAATCAGAAATGTCAGAAGACTTTTCATTTTGTTAAGTTCCTTGACTTGGTAAGATCTATTTCTAAGACTATTTCTAAAAGACAAAAAGTCAACAACCTACGAATTTTAAAGGATGCTTTTTGGCATAAAATTAATGTTGATATTTTTTAGACTGTTACAAAACACTGCTACCGGTCCAGGTTGTATGTACATACCAAATGCCCCTTAAAACAGATGAGGTTCATCACTTAAAGTGACTGGACTATATAGTCTAATGCACCGAACATTAGGCCAGTTCTTTAGATGCAACACAAAAGTCAATAGGAACACATAGGTCTTGTTTAGCCTCAAATGGGAGGGAGTGTTAGCTCAGTGATTAACGCCGGTGCCTTCCAATCATAAGGTCCCGAGTTCGAGTCACTCCAAGATTAATGTATGTCGTCCAGTTACAGGGTTGTTGACAATTGACAATTCATAATCATGGACGTTAACATATGAATCTAAGAGACTGACTTCAGTCAGCTTGCGGCTTTTATAAGCTTTGATAAGCTAAAATGATGGCTTCTTCGCGAATTCATGCTCGCAGGAGGATCTAAAATACATACAAACATACATACATAAATACAAATGCCAAATTTTACAATGTATTACTAACTTTTCAGGACAAATGGTGTTGGATGTCATCCGAGGATGCCCTGTTGTTTATATGAAGTTAAATAATCATGTTTTGAGTAACTAGACTTTATAAAAAACAATGCGTTAACCTTAATATATTGGCCTGCAATGCGGACCCGGCGTCATCTTCAATTTTACCCATAAGGGAGCATTTTAGATAATATAACATAACTTCAAGGTGAATGAATATCTTGACAACCAGAATAGCTATTGAAACATACTAGCAATCATATTTTTCCTTTTTCATTTAAACTAGTCCGCATAAAGTCATTCTTTAAGAAGAAAGAAGTCGTTCTATGGAACCATCTATTAAATCCCTTCCAAAGCAGTTACTTTGAAAGTCGAAAATAGGTAGATCCCGTTTTAGTCAAAAGTGACTTGTTTATGCGCTTTTTAAACCTTTACAACAAAAACAAAAACAACAAACCTTTCAAAGGAAACACAAGTGTCATTAATGCAATGGAATACGTTTACGGAAACTATAAGAACAAATTCAATGAATATTGAATGGCAAATTGCATATATGTATCCTTTTTGAACTTTCGATAACAGCATTATAATTCGGTAAAGCGTATCCACGTTCGTTCTTATATGCGTTTTGTCATACAAAAGGAATATTAATTGTAGTTTAAAACCGGAGGCATGCACTTTCATAAACAAAACCAACAACCAAAAAAGCTTACTGAAGTCTACTTTACATACATTGAACACAAATCATAATGTCTCCTTACGAATTCAGTCCGTTTCTCATGCAATAAACTTATCTGGTATGCAAACGGGAAAAAATATGGAATAATTCAATATGTAGTTTACTAAAGTATGATATGAAAAATAATCTCAAGGGACGATGGTGGTAAAGTCGTTTATTTTTCTGGTAAATCCCTGCAGTTGCATCAATTTTGTTTTCTTCAGCCGATTTGGGTTGATATTGGTAAACTTTTGATACTGTTCAATGGCTGATATCCGATACCAATGCACTTTATTAAAAGCTTGTTATAGTGACGAAGTCATGACGTAACGAAAACATGGGGAAAGTTCAAAGTTGATTTTTCCGTGTAAGCATTATTTATATATCTTTGAAATTGAGTCAACTCGTTAACTACTGAGTTACGTAAGGTTCATTTTATGACAAAGAGAGGGCGTTTTAGCCCGAGTATATGCCATCTTAGTGTGAATAATACTCGTCAACAGGTTCGGATTATGGATAAGACAGCAACTAAGCGCAAAATTCTCATTTCAAGAGGTCAAAAAAGCAGAATAAATGCCACTATGACGTAACTATATGTGAACTTCGACGACGAAGTTGTATATTTTTGTAATGTTATCGCCTATATATAAACATGTACATAGTTTTTCGTCCTACTATGCATTGACATTTTTAGTACGTCGTAATGTAGTAGAGGTTATGATAGGATAAATTGTAACGAGATTAAAAAAGGTTTTTAATCAAGTTTGATCCCAATTGTGCCATCGATCTTCGTATTTGTAAACTTTTCAGTTGGATTAAGTGAATGTGATCACAATGTACCGGTCCGCATAAGGTTCCTAATAAAATAGAAATATATTATTGTTGATGCATTAGCTGAGACTTGTTGGTAGAGCGTACATGGGGTGAAAGGGGACCGGTGGGCGAATACGCAGGTTTGGAGCAGAGAGTTCATGGGGTGAAAGGGAAGGGTGGGCGAGTAAGAAGGCTTAGAGCAGATAGTGCATGGGGTGAGAGGGTAAGGGTTTGCGAGTACGAAGGGTTGGATCAGATAGTGCATGGTGTGTGGGGAAGGGTTTGCGAGTACTAAGGCTTGGAGCAGAGTGCATGGGGTGAGAGGGGAAGGGTTGGCGAGTACGAAGGCTTGGAGCAGAGAGTGCATGGGTGAATGGGAAGGGTGGGCGTGTACGAAGGTTTGGAGCAGAGAGTACATGGGGTGAGAGGGGGAGGGTGGGCGAGTACGAAGGCTTGGAGCAGAGAGTGCATGGGGTGAGAGGGGGAGGGTGGGCGAGTACGAAGGCTTGGAGCAGCATGAAAGATTCATGTGTAATGTCTTATATACTAAACATAGGTGTATAGTTTGTATGATACCCACTTTTCGTCAAGTTTCATCTC
>JAIPMN010002966.1:5946-18294 GCA_020650975.1 Apostichopus californicus | reverse complement strand
ATATATATCCATATCCATATCCATATCCATATCCATATCCATATCCATCTATCTAACTATCTATAGAGATAGAGATATAAGCATATTCTTTAATATATATTCAGATATAGATCTGTTTGTGTGTTTCTAAACTTTCTTTCATTTCACTAGGCATCTTTATGGAAACGAAATCCATAAAATTGAGGCAGAGTCGCTATTTGAAATACCAAATAATACCACCATGTAAGTACCACAAACGTTATATTTAATGTGAAGTACATTTCTGTTTTGAAAAGCTAAATTGGACATAAAAGAGGGTTAATTGATCTTGTTTCTAACAAGGCGTTTATAAATTTGTTTTACATGAACTCGATATTTCAATCGTCCAGTTAAGTGTTCGAATCAGGAGAGTTCGTTCGTGGTTTTTGGAGAAGTTTCATCTGCACCGTATTATGTCTATATTCATATTTGACATATTTGAAAATGTTGCTTTTTTGTTTGCAGATATCTGAGTTGTGACTCTTTGTCTTCCGTACCGATTAATTTAGAACATGATCATATGTAAGTACTGCTATTAACAATCTCCCTTTGGTTACGAAAATGACCTAGACGTAGCAAGTATTTACCTTATATCTATATGGTTACTTAAGCTTGAATTCCACGGTGATTAAATGTTATAAATAATTTATTCCATTTTTCATGTTCTAACTCAGACAAACATGTTCTCTTTCGTAGTCAATAATATTACAATACGTTATTGTAACTTACGTTATTGTAACTATCATCTCCCATCAGGATTTGTGTTAATCCTTCGTATTTGCCATATGTATCAATGCATGGCTTCCCCGGGGTTGCAGAAAGACTTAGTAGAGAAGGCTTCGAGTGTCTTGGTGAGCATGGGGAATGTATCTGCAGACCATGTGGCGCAGGTACTTATGGTGGTAAGGGATCTGAAGGCTGTTGCGCATGCCCAGCAGGTAAAGCGTTACGATATTTGTGTGTTTATTTTGTGTGTGTGGTTTTTTTTTTTTAGTTTACTTTTACGAGAGATAGTAAGACCGATGCATGAAAATGTGTGTTCATTGCCATATTGTCATCAACACGCCAAAGTGATAAAGTTACAAAATTCATTTTTCCGAAAGGAATTTCAGACATTTTAAAATGTTTTTTTTAGTTACTATGTTTTACTCCTAGAAGCTTATATATCCACTAATATCCCGAGTATCCATTCTATTTATTGTATTATTGCTGCAAGTTTCTGATACTTGATTTTTGCATGTACTTCAAAATACTGACCGTTACTTTGCCTTGTATGTACATGTAAATATTCTGCGTGTAGATCTGTGACAAAATTTACAATTTTGACAGTTGTCTGCATTACGTCAGAAGCTAGAATGCAACATTTCTCGCATAAAGTTTTCCTCTCATACCTTGTTAAGGAAAAATGAACAAAACACTCGGATAAATTGATAGACTTTTGCGGCATTTTGGGGCTTAGACATTTGACATTGTTAAATGTGAGCAAACCACAAAAATTGCAGACGATGGTGTCAAAAAAATTAGGTTTGATCGCCGGATAAATTTGATGTCCCTAGCGTGACCAAGTCAACTACATCGCCGGCAAGTGTACGTCTGCGCAATTCCTTAATTTAATAGTTTTCGTTTCCAACTGGAGTTAAGTTACTATCCTGAGAAATGCCTAGAAAATAAAGTCATAGCCACCATCGAATTAGGTAAATAATCAAGTATCAGGGTTAAAGCATCCCAAGAGAGGAACAATTTAAAATGAGAATGACTCACATAGTGCTGCACCTAACTGCTGTATTCTGTTATAGCAAAATCAAGAGATAACAATCCTTTGTATACAAACTTAGCTAACTCAAACCACCGAGATTGTGTGGGATTTCAAACGTGAGCACTCGTTAACGGAATGACACAATGCTTTTATTTCCTCGTTTAGTTGTTCCTGTAGGTTATGTTCACCCCAAAACGTTTGCATGCATTTAACCTTACGGATTTCAGACCAATCACGATATGGTGATACTGGTCAATGAAAATGGGCCTAGTTACAGATCTCAAAAGTATCGTGTGTACTACGTATGAAAGAAATCAGCAATTAGCTTATAGTCTATTTCAACAAGTGTAAAAATTACCGTCGTATTTCCCTTTGTAGGTGGATTTTACCAAGATGAGATTGCCCAAACGGAACCTTCTAACGTATCTATGGGAATACCTTGTAAATTATGCAACGAAGGAACATATGTCAAAGAGGGGGGCGGTTCATCTCCCAAAGATTGTGACGTTTGTCCAGAAGGGACAAATAAATCCATCCATGCAGGATTACGTGCATGTTACTGCAAGGAGAACTATGCACGTATGGATCGTTACGGACCATGCTTCCTTTGTCTCGAAGAAGGACTGAACTGCAGTCAGGAATTTCAGGCTCTACAACCAGGGTACATGTGGAACTGGAGCATTCCTGACGCTAATCTTAAAGACTACATGAGCTTTTTAGATAATCTAATGGTAGATAATGATACTACATCCATGCACACGACGTACACAGGAGAAGTTCCACGCATATTCAGATGCCCTCGGACTGAAAGTTGCCCCAATAACAACAACAGCATAACTGGGAACTGTGCTACTGGATACACAGGATGGCTGTGTACAAACTGCGAGCCTGACTATTATTCTGTGCTAACAGCGTGTGTCCCATGTCCAAGTTTATCTATCCTTATAGTAGAAAGTTGCTTGTTTCTCTTTGCTTGTGCCTTGATCTGTTTATTGCTGACTAGGCACATAAGACGAAGATCTGAATTGGAACGTTACAGCCGATCGTTTATTGACATTATGATTGCAAGAATAAAAATCTTGCTTGGATTCTACCAAGTTATTGGAGAGATATTTACATCTCTTCACGACATCAATTGGACGGGGCCACTGGTGGTTATGGGCACATTCATCTCAACTTTTGAAATGAACATCTTGCGTCTGTTCGTTCGACCAAGATGCTTCGATATTAGATTTGACCTTAACCCCAAAATACAATTTATAATTGGGGCGATCTCTCCTGTAATTGTAGTGCTTATCCCATTTATGTTATATCAAACCAAAAAAGTATACGTTCGTTTGAGGTTCTCACAGATTGTGCGAATGTCCTTTCGATCACAGTTTGAAACTCTCAAAAGGTGCTTCACTGCATGCGTGGTCGTTCTCTGGTTTATAATTTACCCACCAGTGTGTTCTGTCATCTTCAGCCTTTATCCCCTGTCATGTCAATCATTTCCCTTAGACCAAGCTAAAACGTACATGATTACACGTCTTCGATCTGATTTGGACGTCGATTGCACGGGGTTGAGAGCGTACCACATATCAGCATTAGTCCTAACAGTAATATACGTGATTGCTTTCCCGGTGGCACTTCTGTTCTTCCTTTACCAGAACATCTATGACCCATCTCGCCAGGAAAGTTCAATCCTGGATGACCTGGCCTCTGTCAACAGCGATTCAATTAACACCTCAAAAACGCAACTATCGTCTTCGACGTGGCTTAATTTTCTCTCTGAAAACTATAAGAGGGAATTCTGGTACTGGGAAATTGTGGAACTGGCTCGGAAAGTTACGCAAACATTTCTTATCACCCTGTTCGGTTGGGAGCACAGATTGACTGTTATCCTGACAACTTGCATTTCTGTCCTATTCCTTTTACTGCATGCACGATTCAGACCAATGAAGAGCTCCTATGAGCAGCGCCTCCAGGTAAGCATTCTATCATTCACGATTTTTTTCTTTTAACTTAAACCTCGTTCTGCTTTTTAGTGGTTCCGTATTTTGTCAATTGTTGTGAAGAAAAGATATGCCCAAATGAAATACTATGTTCAAAGTGTGTAATATATTTTGTTTTCATGAATGATAAGAATAGATCATCACACATGTGATATAATATGTTGGTCATATAACCAACCGTATATTTCATATACTATGGTTATGCACTGCAAAAAATCTTGGCACATCTGCAATACCGCAAATACATTCTCTTATAAACCAGTGGTAATTGCAGTACAAATGAAGATACAGTAGTTAAACGTGACGGCGTATGTCGCAAATGTTAATACAACCTAGTCTTTGCAAAATAACGTAATAACGTGTTTGTAGTGATTCTTATTAATACAGGAACTAACGTACGCCTGCGATAACATATTGGTGATATTTTTAGCAACATAAACAGAGAACGTGTTGTTTTATCACTCAATACAACTAATAAATCAGCTAATAACGCTAGATAGAATATTGTCAACGGCAATGGTTCCAAAAATTCCATGAACTGCATTTGCTTTAAAACATCGATATTATCATCTTAATTTTGTTATACTTTATGGTTGATAGATGTTTTCCCTGACGGTTATTTTCATCAATGTCATTATCGCTGCAAACGATTTCCCAGATGAACACGAAGGTTCCATTACAATCCTCCTGGTTTTACTGAACATCATCGTCTTAGTAATCATTGCAGGTAATATGCATCAGTATCAGCTATTTAACATACGTATCCTCCGTCTTAAACGGTAATCCTAAGTAAAGTCGTTCGTGTAGCTTCATATATAATACACCACTACTACGTGCGACAAGTAGCTTATCGAATGCAACCATGTCACTCTGAAGCATAACGTTTGCATAATGTGGATGGAGAAAGATGGTGCTTTTTATCTCACGTCACGTCTCGGCCCAAAGGCACTGGACAAAACAGACCGACAAACACCGAACCCAATACGAAAGCAAAAACTACCTCACTCCCAACCCCCACCACCACCTCCACCCCACACCACAAACCCCAACACTAACCAAATTGGATTGCGACAAGATTATCGGTGAGGTTAAGTTGCTTACGTTCAGACGCTATGAGACCATGATCGTTGTAATTTTTATGAACTAACATGTATCTCCTGTCTTTCCAACTTCAAAGGGGAACTGCTGGTGACGATCATCATGCACATAAAGCACACCGGAACAGTTACTTTCTTTCTTGGGCTTTTCAGAGGTCTGCGACAAACCAAAAATACGGAGTGATCAGCGCATATGACATACATTGTGTGATACAATTAAACTGACAAAAAAACATAATTTGTAAGATATTTTAATAAGGACACTTTAATGTTAATAACACTCACTTCTACATTCTTCCTTTCCTCCTATCGTCATGTTCATATCAATGAACATGAGTGTTCGGAGACTTTAGGCTGTTTTCTTTATTTCTCAAGTGGAGTAACGTTTAATAACTGTTTCTCTTTAAGATTCTATAGAAATATTTAAATGTATTGGAATCTTGTCAAAGTTAAATAAGTATATGTAATAAGATATCATAATTTTTTTCAATAATTTAATTTAGTTGTCTTCTCGTTTGTCTGTTTTCGCTTTACCGCCTTTGAAGAAGATCATACTAGCATCGAAAGGTCAGGCTTGTAATTATTTAACTACCCAGGCACATTTTGCATTACATAGCTTGTTAACAGTTTTGTAGCTCTAGGATTGAAAAGTTTCATTACTCTATGTCAACCGAGTTCAGGTAGCCCTATAATAAATATTCGGATTAATGTAATTCCAATCGTTAGCTATAAAACGGAATGTTAAAGTAGAAATTAGATTAGCCTACAAAACGACGAATAACCGTCGATGAGCTAATCCAATCTGGGCTTCGCATTGAGCTACGAAATCAATGACATATTAAAGTCAATTTGTGGCTTATGCAGTAATAACAACAATTCACATGACATTCACGTATCATCCTGTTGCATATTTCATTAATGTAAATACAATAAAGCTTTATAGCACAATGTTTTCTTACTGTGTTCATTATTAAGTTCTTCGTTTCTGTGGTCGTTCGATGTATAGATACCCTTCTATACATTTGTTTGTATATTTTATAACTGAACAAATTTACGTTGATCAAGTTGTTCTAACTCAAACAGGGTTCTAAAGATCTAAGACATTAAAGAGGAATATCAATATTTTTATTACGCTGCGTGTGTATATTTTTTAATATATGTTCTAATATTGAATGGTACTTCCAGTCATCTGTCACATAGATAAGAACTCCAACATGTACCTATAAATAGCATAAATATAACCAATGCTATAAGCTCACGCAAGACATTAATTACTGCAACTGATTCTTTCTAACGAGATTGTGTCCACACATTCTTCTGATGTTATTGATGTTCTATGGTACGCCGAAATTCGTGCTTTGTATCTGCCATTCACGCGAAACGAAACGCTAACGGTTCCGTCAGCGGGTTCGCCGACATAGTGAAACCATCGAGAAAGTGCGTCATCAATCTACGTACTTGAATTGCGCAATTTTTGTTTGTGAGAACGAAGATAACAGATCAAATGATATTTACCCTCAAATTCGTGGGAAGTTGCTGTTAGACCCGAAATGAACCATAATCAAGTGCTCGGATATCACTTTCCTTGATGTCTCAAAGAGTACATCGTGTAACTTTAGTGAACACTTTGACTTATTTTGAAATTCCTGAACGAAATAAAAGGAACAAAACAGAAATATGGGACCCATTTATAGAATTGTTCAAAAATCTATTAGGTCTCTCTTGTTGAACGGAGGCTGCGTTGCTAAACTGTACAAACAGATTTTTATTAAACAAAATTACACTTTAATAATTTCTTCCTTGAATTGATTAAGACACAGCCAAAATGTGTTTAATGAGATGTTACAATATCCCTCAAATGTATGACGGTGCATGATTAATAAATCAACAATGTATCGTCTTGAACTCAAAGAATAGAAAGGATATTCTCTCAATTTCGATTAACACACTCACGAGTTTTTAACCGAATGCGAATGCCTACCAGATGCTGTTCCAAAATTGTGACCACTGTTTCCTATGTCCTTTGTTCGTTTTGCTATAGCTTAAGTGATCATATATACACTAGCCTTATTTTCCTGCTTGGTTTAATGAGAAATATATCAAACACCTTAAATATTTTATATACAATTATAACCCTTTTTCTTAGCATTTCCGCAAAATCATTTTTATTCAAATTGGGAAGAGAGATAAGTGTTAACGTAGCCTATGTAAATATGATAAGTGTACATATTTCACAAACTATGAATTGTGACATTTTGCCAGAATGATACTTATGCATCTGACAGAAACGCAATGCATTCACATTCTCTACATCCATAGTCACAGTCAAACTATACACCAGGTTCCGATTTTTGCTATGAGTTGAATTGTTTGGCCTCGATGTCAATACTAACCTTATATTCGTTTAATAAAAATATGGTAATTTGATAAAGCAAGTATTCTTCCTTCTTTTTTTCATTGACATGTTCGTATAGGTTAATATATTGCTTCTTTAACCAACCTGTCTGAGAGTATTATATATGACATCATCGCTGCCAGACCATTGCCAGACTACTCAATCAAACACGATAATATATTGGTTATAACAGGTTCACATAACAACTAAAACTGCGGTTAGTATACTCCATTTCTCACGTAAAAAAAATTATATTAGTTAAATTATTACATTAACCCAGTCCACTGATCGCTATATGTAGTAACTCCATCTGTACTTTAATTCTGAACTTGCCATAAACTTTGTAATTCAGTACTTGACGTTCGCTTGGTTTTACTGTGACTTCTTTCTCCAATCAATGTGTCTCTAATTAAAGACAAAATACATTCAGGGTCCCAAAGAAAGATCATCACGCTGCCATAAAGTCTCAACATATAACTGAAGCTGAGAAATGTATTATGTAAACAGACAGTTTAGTGAATGTTTCAAACGTTATACAGTTTTGCAATAGAATGGATGAGCGTTTGCGGTATTTGTACATAGCAAGTGAATAAAAGAAAATCTCTTTTGATAAATTATTTACTAGTCACGAATAGTACAAGAAGGGTCCATTTTGTTGAACTGTTTTGAAGTAATTTTACGGTTCCCTTCCGCAACTCAAATCACAGTTTTCAAGTGCTCCTCGGAGTCAGTGCCGCCCCCCCCCCCCCACCCTCACTTTCCTTCAGATGGATCCCTCTTCCACGACATCTGCAATTTACGATGAGAATAAACGTAACGGCCAGTGTCAGTCACTCATCGGTTTTCCCGATCCTCGTATTTCTCTGATTGACGCAATCAAGAAGGACAATATTCCGATGTGCTTGATATGAATGACGATTGTCACCAGCAATTCCCCTACACAATTGAAGCCAAATAAAAAAAAAAAGGTCAGAAAATATTTATATTAATTGTTCTGTTTTAATATTGTCCCTGAAAGCCATCTGTACAATCAACCATGATACTACAGTCTGCAATCAGAAGGTATTGCAAAATGAGTAGGAAAGTATTATGTATGTTAGTATAGAATGTGCGTGTTAATTACCATTTAGCTAACGCAACAAGTATCACATGATGTCTACAATATACGTTGCTTAACGCTTGCCTATCATAATTGATTACCATTTTGCAATAAACTTGTTTAATTTACCTGAAATAATCACCAGTACGATGATGTTCAATAGCACAAGGATGACTGAGATAGTTCCTTCGTGTTCGTCTGGAAAATCGTTGGCGGCGACAATGACATTGATAAAAATCACCGTTAGGGAAAACATCTGGCATGATAGATGGAGAAGATTCTATGAAGTATCAGACCATTAACGGTGATATTCAATGGAGAAATATCATCAAGAGAATCGCTAAGTGTGTAATAGCAATAAGTTTTCAGTTCCCGTGAATTTTGCCGATAGACTCGAATGACAGAATGTGATCATGTTAAATTGTTCTTGTACATTCATTATAACATCATTGAAATTTTTGTTGAAAGCCTAAGTGGTAAATGGTGAAGTTATCAAATGCTTAACAGCAAACTAAATTCGACAGCGGCCGAGCGTAACACAAATACATAACAGCTGTCGATGGAATAGTCATTATACGACATGACATGAAAATGACCTTTCTCAAGCAGCGATAATAGGGCCATTAAATGAACGACAACTGTTGTACTGATTATTTTCTGCTTTCAATTTGTCTTAAGTAGTGCATTTATAATTGGCTCAAGTTCTACCCACGCCAATACACATTCCTTATTCCGCAAACGTTGAGCTTGCTAAACCAACGTTATTTATATTAAACGTCGACCTTGTGAGCAATTGAAGGCTGACATACAATTGTCCTTACTTGGTGCATGATTGTTTAAATTAACTGCGCTCCCCATAGGCAGAGTCATCCCTGTAACAATCTATTTTTATTTGAAAAACATTTCCATTCATTTCTGAATCGTTGTGTACATTGCTCTAAGCTTTAAATCAAGTATCCCGGCAAGTATAAACGTTATAATTTTACTAACCTGAAGTCCCTGCTCGTAAGAGCTCTTCATTGGCCTGTAGCGAGCGTGCAGGAGAAGGAATAGTACGGATATACAGGTTGTCAGGATAACAGTCAGTCTGTCCTCCCAACCGAACAGGGTAATAAGTAGTGTTTGCGTAACTTTCCGAGCCAGTTCCACAATTTCCCAAAACCAGAAATTGCTCTTGTAGTTTTCACAGAGAAAGTTGAGCCAGGTCGGATGAGAGTGATAATTTTTGTGCGACTGGTTGATCGTTAGTATCGCGCCCGGGTCGTCGGAGTTTTCATGAAGCAGATCATCATCATCATCCTCGATTGAATCGTCTTTACTGGTGAATAAGTTGTACTTACAGAGAATATACAGAAGACAAGCTGGGAATGTAACCACATAGGTAACGGTCAGGACAAATGCAAATATATGATACGTCTTCAATCCTGTGCAGTCGACGTCGAAATCAGATCGAAGACGTGTGATGTTGTATGTGTTGCCTTTGTCCAAATGAAATGTTTTACATGAAAGCGGATAAAGGCTAAAGATAACGGAACACACGGGTGGATAAATTATAAACCACAGAACGACTACACAAGCAACAATGCGCTGTTTCAGGTTTTCGAAATAAGATTGAGAAGATATTCGGACGACAGATGAAAACCTGATGTAGACATACAACTTTTTTGCTTGGTAACATAGGAAAGGGACCAGCACTATAACTATCGGTGAAATTGCTGCGATTACGAATTGAATCTTAGGGTTAAGGTCAAGTTTCATGTCAAAGCATCTTGGGCGAACAAACAGGCGTAAGAGGTTTATTTCAAAGGCTGATATGAATTTACCCATGATGACTAACGGCCCTGTCCAATTAATGTCATGCAAAGATGTGAATATCTCCCCAACCACTTGATAGAATCCAAGCAAGATTTTTAATCTTGCAATCATGACATCAATGACAGATCGAGTTTCTTGCTCTTTTTCAGCTTTTCGTCTGTGTTGCCAAGTTAAGAGGAAGCAGAACAAAGCACAAACAAGGAAGAATACACCACCTTCTACGATCAGAAGAACTACGTTTGGACAGGGAACACAGGTGGTTAGCACCGAATAGTAGCCTGATTCACAATTGGTACACAGCCATCCTGTATACCCCTTAGCACAGTTGCCAGCTATGCTACCATTGTCATTAGCACAATTTTCTAACCGAGGGCATTTATAAATGCGTGGGATCTCTCCTGTATAATTTGTGTTCATGGATACAGAATCATTGTCCATGTCTACATTGTACACAAATCGTTCATATTTAGTTAGATTTGCAAGAGGTATGTTCCAATTCCACATGTACCCGTATTGAAGAGTCTGGAATTCCTGATTGCAGTCTAGTCCTTCTTCGAGGCAAATAAAGCAAGGTCCATAACGATCGATTCGGGCATAATTCTCTTTGCAGTAACAGGCGCGAAAGCCAGCATCAATAGTCTGGTTTGTCCCTTCAGGGCAAACTTCGCAATCTTTTGCCGACGTACCGCGTCCGTTTTTGACGTATGTGCCTGTATTACAAATCTTGCATGGGATCGCACTATACTGAGCTGGTTCTGTCTGAGCAATTTCATCTTGATAAAATCCACCTACAAATGAGGAAAATAACAAAAACCCATATGATGGTACTCTTCAAATCATTTCAAGGATCGGGGTATTGATGCTTATGGAAAAGAATGTGTGGGCTATGTAAAAGACTGTGGAGCAGAAAATAATTATATCAACATTTTGCTGCGGGATATAGAAGGGTCTGTCATCTTAAAACATTACTGAAAGGGTACTTTGGTCGAGATATGTTAGAAGTATGGTAATTAAGATGACAAAGTCTTTACAGTAGAGGTCTTGTTTTAATATAAAGCTATCTGGGTGTTCATTACCTACTGGACATGAGCGACATCCACCGGAGACTGTATCACCATAAGTGCCCGCTCCACATGGTGTGCATTCACAATCAAAGAGAAATGAAAAGTCGCAGCTGAAGCCGTCTGTATTAAGCGCGAGTGCAGTAATTATGTTTCCCTGCTCCATAGATGGCAAAGACGACGAGGTAACACATTTTCTAATGGAAGATATGATGTCACGATGAAAAGCTTAATTCATGTTAATTCATTGCTTTACTACTTGATAAGCGTTACACGATGGAGTGAATCTTTCCATACCACTCTCCCACATGTGTTTAGATAGGCTAACCCTAGATAACGCATGGGATGACAACACGTTATTCAAGCATGTGAAACTGGATGAATATTATTGGATGAATGAATGAAACAACTGAGAGATAATGACATACATTTGACCAACTGTTTGTCCTTTAATTATGGTTTAAAATATTATGTTCCATTTTCATTATCAGTCAGTCAGTAGTAATAGTTATATCCCATCATTTTCAGTTTTGATTCATATAGGTTGACATGTTCGTTCGCGGCCAATGGATTAATGGTTTTCACATAGATTTGACAAATAACATATTCAAACAATAAACTCAACTGTCGGCACCTAAGTCATCTGGACTGAGTACAATATATTGATGTTCTCATCACAATCAACTTTTGACCAGCTTTTATAAGTGTAGGATGATATGATATGTTCAAAGAGCCAACATAGATCTTAGACCTTAGTATTATGATAACAATAAACATTCCTTACATGTTATCATGGTTAGCGTTTAACGGTAATGAAAACAGGAATTCGCAACTGACGTATCTGTGGATAAAATGTTATTGAAAATATACTGACTGAATGAATCTGTTGACAATTTACACTTTTACTAATTGTTTTATGGTTTTAGTGTTCAAATGTTAAAATTTAAATGCATAACAACGATTTAGAAGGTCAAGGTACCATCGTTTATACGGGTAGAACTTTAATTGAGAGGTCAATCTATACTCATACAAAAGAGAAAACTGATATACGACTTGATCATACATAAATTGGATTACCTTGGGTTTAATTGGGGGGGGGGGGGGGTTAGTCTT